>NJEV01000782.1:0-12444 GCA_002591385.1 Cordyceps sp. RAO-2017
TCCTTTTTTTCTCCCCCGTCCGAGCAAGGACGGACAGAGCTCGGGCAGGCTGACGGGCGCATCGAAACACGCAGGGTGCTGGAGAGCGTCAAGGCCGGCAGACGCCTGCCCGAGGCGCGCTTCCCGGCCGCCGGGGCGGCCTCGCAGCGGCAGCACAGCGTCTACGCCCTGTCCAAGGGCCACGCGTGACGGTGGGAAGGGGGGGGGGACTACGGATCTTGATGCCGCGCCGGCCGTGTTCATCTGGTGGGCAGGCGATCAGGCGGCGCAGGGTACGGTCTTGCCCGCCGGACGCCGGTCTTGGGAAGAGGGAAACGCAGACGGAACGGACGGGCGAGGTCGACGCGCGGCTCCGCCCCTCGACCCACGGGACCACCAACGCATGCGAGTCGTGCCCGGGAGGATCAGGCCGTACGGCGTCCAGCCCACCCGCCGCGAACGGGCAACGACCGGGAAGCACCCGGGCACAGAACGCGGCGAGAGGGAACCAAGGGCGCGCAGCACGCACCCGTCTCCACGAGAAAACGACAAGAACCTCGCTCTAGGAAAGCAGCGGCGTGTGACGACCGCCTCGGCTCGTCACGATACGACAGCAGACAAAAAAGGGGGCACAACAAACACAGGAGAAACCCAACGCCATCCCCCCCTCCCCCGTTTCTCACCGCCGTCTCGCGCCGAGCACGCCTCCGCCGTCCGCTGCGCGTACCCGAGACCCCCCCTCCCCCTATTTTGCGTCTGTCTCTGTCTCTGACCAGCAAGGGGCGGGGCGCAAGGCTGAGCATGACGGGCAGCAAGGAAGCCCGCTGCACGCCTCCACTCCCCTTTCTTTTCTTCCGCCCGGTCTGAGCACGGCTGGGCCCCCTTCGGCGGGAGAGGTCCTGCGTGCCACACGTCGCACCGGGACCACCCCCCTCCGTGCGACGGCCCACACCGCCGAGGAAGAGCGGTGTCGACGTCGTGTCTGCCGCGTGCCACGGCCGGGCGGGAGCGCGACGCCCGCCGCCTGCGACGGGCCCTTGCGCCCTGGCTCGAGTCTTCTCGAGGGGGGGCGGAGCATCTACACGCGGACGCTTACGCTGAAGAAGATGAGGGACGAGGTTTCGTGGCGTGTGGTCTTGTTGGCGCCTCCTGAGATAGGCTGGGTTGTCGTTTCTCCTGGACGAAGTGAAGGCGTCTCCAGGATCGGGCTGGAGGGCTGGGACAAGGCAAGATAGAACCAGTTACATATCCTATACTTTCCAGCACGCAGCTCGCATCCTCCAGAATCAGTTGGACGACACCATGTCTGAACAGGCAAAGACGTAACGATGCCCTCGAGCTTTGCTTTGTATCTGGCGCAGTCGAAGCATGCCCCGGTCTCGCCACCTCGCCTCACAGCTTCGGCTTGGCCCTCGCCTCGGCCGCCCGGTGCCGGTGGCCGCGCTGGTCAAAGTACTCGCGGACCTTGGCGCGGGCGACGTCGACGACGGCCGCGTCCTCGACCGTGCTCGGCACCGCCACCGCTCGGTCCGGCTCGCCATGCGCCGCGTTCTCCACCAGCTCGCGCAGCACCCGCCGCAGCGTCTTGCCGGACCGCGTGCGCGGGATCATGCCCTTGCCCTGCACGATGCCCCCCAGCGCCGCGATCGGGCCGACCTGCTGCCGCACCAGCGCCTGGATCTCCCCCGCCAGCCCTTCCTCCGGCACCGCCGACGCCGGGTGCTCCGCCGTCGACAGCGTCACGAACGCCAGCGGGAGCTGGCCCTTGAGCGCGTCGGGGACCCCCACCACGCACGACTCCGCCACCAGCGGGTGCGACGCGATCGCTTGCTCGATGCCGCCTGCGAGAGAGGGAGAATCCCCGTGTCAGCGGCGCCGGCCGTTTTGGCGCCCCCCCCCCCCCTCTGGGACGAGGCAGGCAGGCAGAAGACCGAGGGGGCAGAGGGGAGAGGGGAGGTGAGGGGGAGAGGGGAGGGGAGGGGAGGGGAAAGACTGACCGCTCGAAAGACGATGCGCGCTCACATTGAGGACGTCGTCGTTCCTGCTCATGATGTGCACGTAGCCCTCGTCGTCGATCCAGCCCGAATCGCCCGTGTCCAGCCACTTGCCCTGAAAGCGCTTCAGGTAGCCCTTGTAGAAGCGCTCCTCGTCCGCCCACAGCGTGCGGAACGCCGTCGGCGCCAGGGGCAGGCCGAGCACGATGTTGCCCATGACCCCCCTGGCCAGCTCGGCGCCCTCGTCGTCGACGACGCGCACGTCGAAGCCCGGCATGGCCTTGCCCGCGCTGCCGGGCTTCATCTCGGCCGGGGGGTGGCGGTCTCGGCGATCCGCCGGGGGCCGGTCAAGGCAGGCGTGGGGCGCGAGTGCGCGGCCGGTCATGGGCGAGCCGGCCTCGGTGGACCACCAGTTGTCGACGACCTGGGCCGAGGGCGCGCCGTAGCGGGCGAGGAGGTCCTGGTACATGGACACGAGCGTCGGCTCCGACCGCTCGCCCGCCAGGAACAGGGCGCCGAGCGAGCGCAGGCCGCCGCCGTCGCCGACGCGGGCCAGCGCCCTGTTGTCCGGGTCGTCGCGCCGGATGGCCCGCAGGGCCGTTGGGGCCGTGAACATGGCCTTGACCTTGTACTCGTCGACGACGCGCCAAAAGGCCGAGGCGTCGGGCGTGCCCACGGGCTTTCCCTCGTACAGGACGGTGGCGGCCCCGGCGAGCAGCGGCGCGTAGACGATGTACGAGTGGCCGACGACCCAGCCGATGTCGGACGCGGTGAAGATGACGTCGCCGGGGCCGTGGATGTCGAAGAGGTGGCTGATGGACAGGCGCAGCCCGACGGCGTGCCCGCCGGCGTCTCGCAGGACGCCCTTGGGGACGCCCGTCGTGCCCGACGTGTGGATGATGTAGACGGCGTCGCCGCTGGCGACGGGCACGCAGCCGGCCCCGACGCCCCTCGCGCGCGCGCTCCTCACCACCTTCTGCCACGTGGCCTGGCCGGCGCTACGGTTGACGGGCGCCCAGCGGAGCTGCTCGCGCTGCCATATCAGCGTGCGCGACGGCTTGTGGTCGGCCAGGCGGACGGCCTCCTCGACGAGGGGTCTGTACGCCATGGGCGGCTTGTTGCCGTCGATGCCGCACGAGGCGGTCAGGATGAGGACGGGACGGCAGGCGTCGATGCGCTGGGCGAGGGCGGGCGAGGCAAAGCCGCCGAAGACGATCGAGTGGATGGCGCCGAGCCGGTTGACGGCGAGGATGCCGATGACGGCGGCCGGTATCATGGGCACTGTCCGAGGCGCGGTGGCGCAGAAGATCGTCGTCAGCCTAGACTCTTCTCCCCCCGGCCTCACTGTCCGCCATGACGACCGAGAGCCTGCCCGCTTCCCGCCTGCGCGACTCCCATCCACGATATGGGGTTTGGGGGGGGGGCCGGCTTACTGTAGAGCATGACGACATCCCCCTTGCGCACGCCCGCCTCCCGCAGCGCGCCGGCCAGGACGTCGACTTCTTGGAGCAGCTGGCGGTAGGTGTAGCGCTCCTTGGTGGAGGTGACGGGGCTATCATAGTAGATGGCCACGGCGTCTCCGCGGCCGTCGCGGACGTGCCGGTCGAGGCAGTTGTGGCAAGTCGAGATCTCGCCGCCGGGGAACCACTCCCAGCTGTCGTGCGCGACGCCACTAGCCCCGAGCGTGCGCCGGCTCCTGCGCAGCGTCACCTCGGGCTCGGTGTGCCATTCGAGATGACGCGCTTGACGCGCCCAGAAGTCGTCGGGGCGCTCGAGGCTGTGCCGCAGCGCCTGGTCCTGGGGGTGCGTCATGGCCGCCCGTGTCCTCGGCGTCTCTGCTTCGATGATCGAGTCTCCCGAATCAGGCGAACCGCTTGCCCTTGCACCCGCTCTCCCCCCTTTTTCTGGCAGCTTTCCAGCTGACAATTGCAAGCAGATGGATCGAAAGCAGACGAGAAAGTGGACGGAGCTATCTTTTTAGCCAGCCATCATCATGCTTGGTACCGAGACTCGTCCCAAGGGGGAAAGGAGGCCGAGGGGAAGAGAGACGGTGACGGGAGGCAACTGGAAAGGGTCAGACAGGCGTCTACGGCGTTAGCCGACCGTGTCCTCGGCTGCGGCGCCGTCGCCACAGCCCCGTCCAAACACGGTCTTGGTCGAGAGACATGACAGCCATCGTTGGCTGAGATGACGACGCTCATCTTCAATTGGTGCAGCCGCCACGACCAGCTTGGAGCTACTGTGGGGCGGGCCGTGTCGGCCGTTCGGAGAGTAAGGCGGGACAACGTTTTTCCCCCCTCGCGGCCTCGGCACCCCCCGGATTATCGCTTCCGTTGCCCGGGCCGACGGCTACGGCCGCGGCCCCAGGACGGGTTCCACTGGGCTGGCCAGGAGGCCCTTGTCTCCGGACGTCCGGATTCCGGTCCGCCGAAGATGGAGAGTCCTCACCCGTCTTGGCCGGGCCGGAGCGGAGGCAGTTGGAACGCAGCGTGACCGTGCTGTCTCTGCCAGTTGACCTCCAGACCGTCTATTTGAGTATCTATGGAACATTGCAGATGGCAATTCCAGCACACCCGCAAAACCAAACACCTGCCGTCATCCTCTCTTTTTCCCCAAGACATTCCGACTGTTCGTCACGCGGGCATGCCGAGTCTGGCCACATTACTGTGCGTCGTGATGTTTGCTGGCTGCCTTGTCGGCTCGGCCGAGGTCCCCGCCAAGCATACCATCTCTAGGGTGTAATGTTGAGCGCAAGAGCGTCACCGCCAGCAACTACCGAACTATTCGTATCTACCGACCCGAAGATACGACGAAGCTTGTATGTGCCTGCCTCGCGACGCACGTTCAAAATGTCACGCTCTGCATTGTGTCCATGCTACGCTGGAATCTGCCAGGAGCAACGCTCTTATCTCTTTCTGCTCCAGGGTAGGTGGCGGGTCTCTTGAGTCGGTGATAGAGTCAGGTCACAGACCGAGGCGTATCGTCGAAATCAACGTCCGGCACAGGCTTCGGCTCAAGCGTCACTCGTCGGTCAGTCACGCGCACCTAGCGTATAGCTTTCTGCTTTGTGCAACACGGTAGCCCCGCGACATTGTCTGTCCAGCATGGATACCGGCATCAAACAATCGCTTTTCGCATAGGTTATTAAGGTTTAGATATACTTCGGCGTATTCTGGAACTCGTTACCCAGCCACCGGGTTCGACAGGAATGTCCCAGCCCTCACACCTGATCCTTCGCCAGAAGGATGAAAGAACAAAAGGAGTCTCAATGGAGAGAAGCAAAGCGGTGCAACATCGGAGCTTCTAGCGTGGCAACTAACGTCAAACATCAAAGAACAGTCCAACGCGATGGTGAGTAAGACGCACTGGAATAGGCAAAGTAGCCGTGCCAAAAAGAGGGTTTTGCTGCCACGCTTGCTACCGCCGTTTCCCAACTCCATCCTCGGTCAGCCTCACCCGTCCAGTCCCACCTCGGCCCGTGCAAAACGGTCCAAAAGTGGCACCCGTCAATCCAGAACGAGAATGGACCATGGCTGGAGGCTGCGAAAAACGTGAGGGAGGAACAAAGGGGACCGTGGGAACGAGGGCATTCCAGCTTCCAGGCAGGAACCCGAGTAATACACACACGCTGCCACAGGCAGTTAGGGCAGCCTGTCCCGGCCTGTCACCCGAAGTACAAAGCTGCGACGAAGTCAGTCAGCTCCTGGAGTAAAAAAGAAGAGAAAAAGGGGGATGAAAGTGGGAATACTTGGCCGTCAGCCTCATCCAAGCCGGCGCGTGCCCGGTCAATCAACACGAGCGCCGTCACCTGGTGGCCAATCTCGCTTGCGTCGGCGACATCTCTATTGACTCACAAGCAGCAGCATAAGCAGCAGGCCCCGTTCGGCCGGGGATGCGCCCGAGGATAAAACTAAGCAGATGATCCCCTGCCCCCCTCCAAGCCCCCTTGCGTCTTCAGCTGATGACCTGAAAGGCGCGGAAGCCGCCGCGACCCAGTTTAGCGACGTGGCGAGTCTGGCACAACCCCAGCCCCCATTCATTTCAGGATTTACTGACAGTCGACAGAGCGAGAAGTCTTGGAAGCTATGTGGTGACGCTCCCAGTTCCAGCAGCTGGCTGAACCTGTAGTGTTTTGCTGTGGCTGGCAAGCTGAGGTTCAGCTGGACTTATTCCAGGGTGTGAAGGCCCGGGCGTGCGAATTGTCCCGTCAATTGTCTGAGGCATCCCAATACAACATCTCGTAATTCGTGTCCGTGCACGACGGACATGAGCAGATAGAATGAAGTGATTTAGCCAAGAAAGCGAGCCAAAGCGGGTTTAGATAAAACAAGTCAGTCGTCTGTTTCTCCCCAGAAGCAGATAATGTTGAACAAGGCCGATCCGCGAGGCGTGCTGGATCCAGGCCAGAAAAGCGGAGAGAAAAAAAGGCCACATAATATTTCTCAGCGCCGAATATAATCAAGTCGATACACTCCCGAGCCCGAAGACTGGAGTGGCTCCCCTGCGACCGCCGAGACAAAGGGAAGAATACACAATTGTCTCCGGATCAGAGGGCCGTATGTCCGTATCCCAAAGTCTATACATCCGAAGAAGGTCGCGCTCCGTCCTCACGACTGTAGAGCCAACCCGCAGCAACTCTCCGACAACGCTTTCCCCGGCTCCTCGAGCCCGGCGAAGGCCCCCACGACTCAGGTAGTACTCATCGAACAAAAGAAATCGTAGGGGATGAGACGTGGATGGCGAGGCGTGACAGTTTCATGGCAGGGTTGATTTACAGGAGGAAGGCGGCGAGACCGACGACACCGGCCAGACCGGCACCCGACAGGGCGGCAGCCTTGCCAGCGCCGGCCGTGGGGACGGCCGTGGGGGCGTGGGTGCCGGCCGGCGAAGAGCCGGCGGGAGGGACGACGGTGCCGGTGGGAGCGATGACGGTGCCGCCGGGAGGGACGACCGTGGCCGTGGCGGAAGCCGTGCCGTTGTAGCCAGGGTTACCACCGTTGCCCGGGTTGCCCGGGTTGCCGGGGTTGGCCGGAGCGCTGGGGTAGACGGGGTTTCCACCGTTGCCACCGCTGAGCGAATGCTCGTTAGCCATGCTGCGGGCAGGGCAGTCGGTCGACGGAAGGGCACTCACCAGGTGTGGCAGACGACGGCCGAGGTGGTCATGACCGGCTTGGTGATGGTGCACGGGCAGTCGGTGATGGTCAGGGTGGTGGCCTGTGGCAAGGCAAGTCAGCAAGGTGCGGGCCGTCGAGGGACAGCGGCGGCGCGGGCGCCTCGTACCTCGGTGACGGTGTACGTCTTGCTGCCGTGGGTGATCTGGGTAGGGCCCGGGCAGTAGGTGGTGTAGACATCGACGACCTCGGTGACGACAGTGGCATTACCACCATAGTGGGCAGAGGCGCCAGCAGCGGCAGCGAGGACGACGGCGGCGGTGAACTTCATCTTGTCGGTATTAGGAGGAGCTTCGACGAGGCGGGGAGGTAAGTCGACGAGGTGGTGGATTAAGATATTAGGTATGCTGGCGTGGATCAACGAGTGAAATTGACCGAGGTCAGGGTGATGCTGAGGAGCGTAGCGAGCGTGCGAGTAGGTTGAGGTGAGGAGGAGGAGGCGGAAGAAGGGGGGGAGGAAGGGCAGAGGAGGACTGTGCTGACGAGCTTTATACATACAAGGACAGAACCAAGGAGGTTATGGGAAGCACCGAAGCAGCCTAGTAGGAACAGTACTGCTCCTGCATCAGGTACCGGCGGCTTACTGCACATGTGGATGGATGTATCATGTAGGTACACTCATCCATCCCGTACCTACGCGCACCGCGCCGCCACACCCACCACTCCCAGTACGTCGATGCACGCTACAGCAGTACATACATACAGCCACAGTCGCAGTTACCGTCACGGCTGGACAGGGGGGAAGGCAGGCAGTGGAGACTCCGATGCTGAGAGAGCGATGGTTGCATCGATAGCAGCAGCCAGCAAGAACGGAAAGGGGAGCAAGATTGGATTGTCTGATGCCACGGCAGGGCCTCACGGCCCGGGCCAAAAAAAAAAAAGGGGGCAGGCAGGCAGCGAGAGGAGGGGTGTGGGAGGGAGTGGGCCGGCCGCCCCTGAGGAGGACGGTATCCCCCCTGAGGAGGACGGTATCCCCCCTAAAAAAAAACAAAAGAAAAGAAAAACAGCCCGGGATGGGGAGGATGAGAGGCTAGCCGTGAACGCGTGGATCGCCAGGGGTTGCACCGACGAGAGATGAGGCTGGTCGGTAGCATCTACTTGGCCAATACCCGGCTCTCATCCCTCCGTGTTTCTAGGCGGTGCCCTGTGGCTGCACGCGTGGCTGGCCTGGCCTCAGGGGGGGGGCGGGCTATAGCCTGTAGCATTGCAGTACCATCAACCTTGGCCTCCACTCCGAGCCTTGCCCCTGTCCAGGAACAACACCCGCGTTGGGCACAGGCAGCTTATTGCAGTTGGCCTTTTTCCTTCGCTCGCCATTAGTGCTGCCGGTGCTGCTGCATGGCCCACGAAGGGCCCTCTGCCTGGCCTATAGCTCGGCCCGTATAACCTGGCGACGCATTCCTCCTCGCCGCTCGCCCTCTTATCTGCTGTTTACTGTTTACCTGCCTGCTCCCGGTACGGGCCTGCTGCAGAGGAAAGGGGACCGCCATGGACGGGGCAAGGATGTCGGCCGGGGAGACGAGCTTTGGACCGGGGTGCCGGCGAGGGGAGCGAAGAGCTTTTCCTGCCTGCCTGCCCGCCCGAGCATCATCGACAGGCCCTCAACATGGCCCAGTGCTTGCTTGCTCTTCTCCCTCCGTCTTCTTCACGCGTGGTGCAGTGCAAGCGGCAAAGGGACGGTGAGCACACACATGCGGTCTATCATCCACGAGACCGCTAGCTGGGAGACAGACAACAATGGCGAAGAATGGAAGAATGGAAGGATGGATAGCACGGCAACCCCCTTCTGCCAGGCCCCGACCTCTCGTCAACAATAGTGGAATACAGCACTGGCTTTCCGCAGCGCCAACTCACTCTGAGCCCCCCACCCCCGTCGAGCCGACCACGATCGAGAACCAGAGCTGCTTCTGACGCACACTAGACTGTACTGTACATACATAATGGCACACCAACCGAGCTGAGGGAGGGGGGCGTTCATCTCCGCCTTTTCGCCACTCCCGTCCCCTCTCTCTCTCTCTCTCTCTCTCTCTCTCTCTCTCTCTCTCTCTATATCGCTCGGTCTTGCTCGTATGCATCAGGTACATGTAGCCGTAGCGCAGGCTGGCCAAAGGAAGAGACAGTCTCCTTTCCGCACGTGGAACACGGCCAATCAGGCAGAGGCGGGAAAGAGAGACGTGAGCACTTCGTCACAGACAGGCCGTCTTTTTCTTCCCACCAGTGTTTCCTGTGCTGCGCGAGCTGCTGCCGCTGTATGCATCTCTCTCCTTTCGTGGCTGAGACGCAAAGACGCAAAGAAGAAAGGAGAACGGCGACGAAACTCAGCATGACCGAAGTCTCTACACAGGCGGGCTGCCAGGGGACCGACCACTTGGTGGCCCCCCCCCCCCCCTGGAGGAAGCACGGGGAGTGAGTGAGTGGGAAGAGATGGAGGCCGTAATGACCAACTGCGAACGCCGCACTTCCAACCCCAATGCCATCAACCCGACCGCCTCCTGTAGAATCTGTCTTTGCACAATCTGTATATTTTTAGGCCTCAACCTCGCGAGGCGGCCGTGCTGACGACAGGAACGGGGCCCTCGCCAGGGATTCGGTGGATGTTTCCAAGCTTGTTGCATCTACATACGGATGCATGGATTCGCGGAGCACCAAGCACATGCGGGTGAAGGACAGACAGCCCTACAACCGACAAGCTTCATGTGTATCCATGGATGCCCGCAAGCAAGTGCCATGTCAGCTGCCACGATGCTTCTGCCTGGCTAGGTAGCTGACCTGCCACACGTGCATAGCCGCACGTCCTTGCACCGCCGTCCTTCCGTCAAGACATTCCGTCCGTCGGCAAATGGACTGTGTGTGTTCGGACACCACTCATCTCCTGCTCCCCCCCCCCCCCCCCCCCCATGCAGGCAGCATTCAGGAAAAAGCAGACGGCCAGGCACGAACGAGCTGGAGGGAGGCCCGAAGCAAAGCCGCCGTTGGCCGCCGAAGCCGCGCGCCCTTGTTGGTGCTAATGCAGGAACGAGAGGACAGCTCGACGCTACAGCTGGCCGTGCAGCCTTGGCTTTGCAGCTCGGTCATGAGGCGAGATCGGCGGCTGACCGTCCCTCCTTGCGTCCGCCCACCGGCCTCGCAGAAGTACGGCCACTCTTTGGCTCTGTTCGCCTCTTCTCTCCGCTCTCGCGGCCTGTCTCTCCGTCTCCGTCTCTGGCGTCTTCGGCCGAGTCTAAGTCCGATGCCACCTGGGACGTGTTCCATTCGCTGATGGCCTGTTGTTAGTGTAGCCATGTATCCATCGATGTATGTATGTATGTATGTATAAAGTAGTACTGCACAGACGTTAGCGAGAGGAAGCCTTCCCGGCAAGGGCAGCTCAAGAGCACGCCCATGCATCCCGTGGGCGCATTGCAGTGCAGCGCTGCGGCAGGTGATTCAACAGTGGACGACAAAGGACCACATTCTTGACCCGAAATGAAAACAAGCCTTGCGCTGTGGGCTCTGCCGCCGTTCGGTGATTTCTTTTCCTTGCCACGGTTACCTTGTATCTATAAGACCATAACACTGTATTGTATTGTTCTTTGTCGGCGCCGAAACCCGGGGTCGGCGCTTTGGACGGGGACCGGCCACCCACACCAAGACGTGGAGACGAGGCCGGCACCACGGCAGCGCATGCCACCAAACAACGGCGCTCTCGCATCGCCAACTGCCCGATCGGGCAGAGGCGCCGGCGGGCCAAAGACGGCGGTTTCTAAAAATGCGCGTCGTCGCGGGCGCCGTTGGCCGTCAAGACGCGGTGGGTGCAAATTTCCAGCGGCCTCGCTCCGACATTTGGGCCCGCTGATTGGATCGTATGCGCGGCCCGGGGAAATTACAGACAGGGAATGGCAGGAGAGAAACGGCCTGGGATCTCTTCCCTCTGCGCTCTTCTATCTTTACACGAGGTGCGGCACGGACGTGGGGAGCGGAATTGAAGAAATGGGTCCATGTTCTGTGATGCGCCACGATATAAACCGCCGTCGCCATCGAGGTGGGTTGAGGGAGGTTGGCAAAGATGGTTCACTAGTAGTAAATATAAATCAAATTATTCCAGAATCAAGTACATACGGCCATACATACGAGAGAATCCCCGGTCCCGTCTGCTCCCGGATAGGCAAGCTCGTAATGGGCAGATTAGTAGTTGGGTCGGTGACGACCAGCGAACACCGGCTGCTGTATGTTTACTTTTTGGCGCCCGACATCTTTTTTTGGTCCCTTGCGTCCGCGTGCTGCCGCATGTGTGGCGACGTGGTGCGACGCCGTTCATGTCCATATTGGACTGCCGAGCCAGAGACATAATATGCCGGACAAGACTCTCATACGTGTATGAGGCCGTCTTCAAGTTAAGGCAGTCCCTGGAGTCCTGCTGTTTAATATCGGAACCAGGGCTTGAAGTTTATTGTCTTGAGTTTCCTGCTGAGACCCTGCTTTTTGTTAGCGTTATGCCAGTTCTTACATTCGCCGTCTTGTCGCGAAGTTTTCGAATGCCCTGGTAGCTCCCGCCGAGTTGACCGTTTCCTATGCTGGCTCAGAACTGCATTTATACTCGCGCTAGATGTCCAAGGTGTTGCCGCTCGTAATGAATTTGGCCGGGCGGCTTAACAAATTGCCTATGTCGCTTCCTCCTATCTGTCCACACCGTGATACGATTCTTTATAAACACGAAGAGGTCGGACCCAAGAATCCTTCAACACCTTATCGAGTTGGCAAGGGTTGCTACTTAGCACTACAGCGAATGGGGGCAGCACTGTAAATAATGACCCGGTCTTGACATCTCCTTCACCATATCCCCATATCTGCCATACTCGCCCCCTCACTCCTGAGCCGGCCTCGAAGCTCAACCGACGCAGCCTCTTCGGCAGTCAGGCCAGCCCCCCAAAGGACATCGTCTCGCGACACGGCGGCGCCGCGCGACCGGCTGGCCGTCGAGCCAAAGATCAGTTGATGGTTGGATTCGGGTCCCGCTCGTTGTAGACCGGCGGCGGCGTCCCTCCCCTCGGCGGCCTGTCGTACCCGGGCGGGCTCCAGGCCGGCGGCGGGCGCGGCGCGACGAAGCGCTCCTCGGGCGTGTACGGTGGCGGCGCGTTCGGGTCCGTGTTCTGCGTCGCGGGGCGCTGCGGCCGCCGGGGAATGGCGCCGCCCCCCACCGCGGAGCCGGCTGCTTCCGCATCTCCCCGGGCCGACGGAAGGGCGCCGCCGTCGTCTTCCGGCGGGCCGCCGTCGTCGCGCCCGCGGGCCGACGGGAAGCGGAAGCCGGTCACGGGGTGCAC
>NJEV01000783.1:0-12511 GCA_002591385.1 Cordyceps sp. RAO-2017
CAGCAGGTACGACAGCAGCGAGCCGGCGTAGTAGGCGCCCGTGACGCCGCCGCGCGCCGCCGGCGCCAGCCGGCGCCAGCCCGGGTGCGCCAGCACCGACGCCAGCACCCCGATGTTGTAGCCCCAGACCGAGGCCCCGAGGGCCAGGTGCAGGCACAGCCCGTACAGCCGCCGCGTGCCCGGCGCGAGTGTCGCCAGCGCCATCCCGTCGCCTTCTCTCTTTGCTTTGTCGGCGGTGGCTTGTCTTTCGGAGGGCCGGCCGGAGACGGACGTTGCTTCGGGGGGTTCGGAGGCGTGGCGTTGGTGATGATTGCCGCGGGGGGGACGACGATGACTGTGGCACCCGGCGCCCGCTGCTCTCTCTGGCTCTCCTTGGAATCCCGAGATCTGCGGGGTCATCACCGAGCCGAGGCCGATCCGATTGATCGATCATGAGGCTCGCAGGTCAGCGTCTTAGTGCCGTGCGCCGCGCCGCGACCCCTGCATCAGCCAGTTAGCACTCCGAGCCTCCAGACACACAGCTTGTATACTTGGTAGTTAGATCCGGGAACCTGGCAAAGCCACACAAGAAACATTGCTTTTTTTTCTTTTCAGTCTTCTTCTGTCCTGCTCCCTTCGCCTCCCTTCTTGGTCGTACAGCGGGCTGTCTCTATGTGCGTGCGTCCCCGGTCCGGGCATCATCGCCCTTCCTACAGCTCGTCCTTGCCGCGCGGCCGCTGGCTGTCCTCGTCCGGCTCGCAGGCGGCCGGCGTGCCCACCTCCATCTTGTACACGCACTTCTCAGCCTCGCTGACGCGCCACAGCTCCTCCGTCTCGGCGCAGCCGAGCCAGACGTCCGTTCGCCTCTGCGGCCCGTTCCAGCAGCCCAGCCCGTTCTCGTACCGCATCACCATTCGCTCGCCCTTGCCGAGGCTCTTGCCGTCCGCCCTCTCCTCGTCGTCGGCCATCTGGCGGTCGATGCGCACAAAGTTGCCCATGTTGGTGTTGCCGTGGCCCTTCTTGGACTTCTGCGCTGTCTGCTCCAGCCAGCCGAGCTCGTACGTGTACTCGCCCGCCTCGACGCTGACGATCTTGCCCTTGAGCGCGCGGAAGATGTCCGACGGGCCGTAGTCCTTGGCCAGGTCCTCCTTGTCGCCGTCACGCTCCCTGATCTTGTCCTGCAGCTCTCTCTCTGCCGCCTCCGCCGCCTCGCGGGCCGCCTTGACAACCTGCGATTCCGATCCCTCCTTGACCTTTTCCGCCAGCATGCCGTTCCGGATCAGCCACAGCCTCAGGTCCATCATCTTGCTCTGAAGCATGTTGCGGAGGAAGGCCGGAAGGTAGGCCTCGATGCTGTACACTGATGGTGGGACGCAAGCACCGTCAGACGAGAATCCACACGGAACGAGTGTGGCTCCACTTACAGATGTCGGTGTCGTCGCCGAGCTCCTCGAACTCGCCCCAGTTCACGCCGCTCTCGGCACTGTCCTCCTTGACAATCTCATCAAAGTTTGATTCGGGGGAGGAGGCGGGGACGTCGGCGCTCTGGCGCGCGGCGTAGTCCTCAAAGGCCTTGATGGCCGCCTTGACGCCCTCGTCGTTGAAGTTGGGGTTGTAGTCCTCCTTGAGCTTCGTGAGGATGGTCCGGAGCTCGTCGACGTGCCCCTGCGCCGTCTTCCTTTCCTGGAGGACTAGGTCGAGGGCGGAGCGCAGCTCTTCGACCCTTTTCTTGGCCAGACCGACAAGCACGCCGAGCTTGCCGCCGCTGCCCTGGCCCGTCACGACCTTGCCCCGGTGCGAGGCCTCTGCTTCGGCGTGCTTCTTCTGCAGCTCTGCCTTCTTGGCTTCGAGAAGCTTGATGTCGCCGGCATACTGAGCCAGTCGGGCCTCGGCCTGCTGGCGAAGCTGCTTGGCCTCGGACAGCATGGCGGCCCTCTTCTTCTGGGCCTTGTCCATGTTCTTACGCTTCTCCTCCTCCCGCTTCCGATGCTCCTTGCCGATCTCGGCACAGCGGTTCGGGCACTTGACGCCGCCGACGCCGGCAAACTCCTCGCTGCCGTCGCAGCAGAGCTCGTGGTCGCAGACTCCGTCGTTGACGTATGAGAAGGGCACGTAGGCGCCGATATGGCCTTCGTTGACGCACCAGAAGCCGGGGAGGGCGTTGGTGGCGTTGGTGCTGCCGGAGACAGAGCCTGGCAGCGGTTGTTCGGGAGAGAGGGGGTCGATGTAAGCGCAGGCGGCGGTGCCGGGCTCGTCGGAGCCGTCGGGGCAGTCGCACGTGTTGTCGTTGACTCTAGACGGGCTGAGCTTGATGGAGGCGTCGGTGATGCAGGCAAAGTCCGACTTGCCGTCGTAGTGCTTGGCAACTGCGTGCGCCCGTGTCAGCGATAAGAATCCACGCGCTCGCTTTCATGCTGCCTTGTTATAGTTGCCAGAAGACGCCATCGCCCATCTGTAGAGCAGCTGGTGGCGACGGCAACAGCAGGAGTAGTAGCAGAGGCCAACCGACATTCTGGACCGACGCCGCGCGGCAGACTGCCAGCAGCAGCCGCTGTCAAGGAGGAGGCGGCGGCCAGCAGCACCCAATTCCGGGGCTGCTGCATCGTGTCGTCGGCGGCGTGCACAGCGCCGGATGCGAGGTGGAAGGAGAGGAATGGCTGGGCCTGGCTGCGAATGGCTCTGGCGAGACCGAGGTCGAATTTGAAGCTTCAGGAGACCTGTCGTCCGCTGACGAAGCGACGGGCTACCGGCGGAAGAACACAGTAACCGATTTGGCGACGCCCGTTTAGTGGGGCGACGGCCCCAGGGGTCGCTGCTCTTCAGACCCCAGGCGGCTGTCGCAGCCTGTGAGCCTCTAACGAAGCCGGCGTCATTTTTCAGTGGGCACCGCTGTCGTACGAGTCGGGCCAGTCGACCACGAACTTTTACGATTATGTCCATAATTCGTACCCAAGTCCCGGGGGAACTACAATTCATCACTTCGTCGTGCCTTCTTTCAGGGCTACCTGGCATACTCCCTGACACACGGCAGCCGATGTGATAACAAGTGCACATATGTAGCCATTTCCAGGCCGTACTCAGTCCAAATATATAGGTACTTGGGTAACAACTTGCGCGTTGAAGCTCCAGCCAAGCGACTCATGTCCGGCTTGGGGCCAAGTCTCTCAGAGAATCCTCCCGACGCGAGTGTTGAAAGGCGGCCTAAACTGGACGGTCGGCAAAGCCGTTGGAGGGAAGATGAATCGCGGGGCGGCCGTCCGTGAGGGGCGAGAAGCTTTGGACACGACGCGAGTCAAGGGCGAGAGGTCCATGTCTGGCGCTATGAAAACGCCAAGGCCGTGCCAGAAGACAGACAGAAGACAGACCTGGTTCCTGGAACCTGCGGCCAGTTTTCCCGCGAGCACAAGTCGTCGCCCCGTGCACAGAGCTGCTGTCAACTGTCTACCCGCCGGCGCATCGGGCTTCCTAGCGAAGCCCTCGTGCCTGGCTCTCGTTTCGTGCCCATCTCTTGAGCGTGCTGCAGAGCATTGGGGGTGATCATAGTCCGTCAGGCATCTTCATTTCCGCCCGGAACCGCGTAATCCACTGTGTAAAGGCATCGGCCGCGCCGTTCCAGTCGTTGGCCAGCAGCTCGCCCGCGGCCACGGCGTCGACAAGACACTGATCCATGGCCGCGTCAATATCGGCGGGCTGCAGCTCGTAAAAGGCACCGGCCAGATCCTCAAATCGTTCGGGCAGCCTCTGCAGAAGACGCGCCAGTTCATCCAGTCGGGACGGCACGTCGGATCCCGCCGCGGCGGGGGGCAGCGCGGGAAGCTTGCTGAAGCGGCGAGCCCGGGCGGCTTCGTACAAGAGAGCGACGAGGCGAAGGCGCTTGAGCGTGGCGTCCAGGCGCGGCCGTATGCGATCGGGGTCATGGCGTGGAATGGAGCTATGCGAGTTCATCAAGTCGTCGATCATGTCCTGGGCGGAGACGTGAGCGTCCCCCAGTTGGCCGACCAAGTCGTCCACGTCGTCGTCCTCGCCCGACCCGTCGTCGCCGTCCTCTGATGATTCTTCACCCCATTCCTTGAGCTCTTCGGAGATGTCTTTCAGCATATCCCCCCACTGCCTCGTCTTCTCGGCAAGCAGGCCGCCCGCGCCCATCTTGGTGAGCTTGATTAGGTCGTCGCAGGCGGACCAGAGGATACCGGTGACCTGAATGCTGCCTTTCTTGCCGGAGTCGGAGCCCGCGTGTGCAAGGCCGGACAGGACCTTGCCGTCCTTTGGTATCTTCTTGAGAAGCTCGTTCAGCTCGGCGAGGACCCGGCGGCTTAGCAGAGCCAACTCGCGCCGAAGCACGACGCTGTACTGTGCAGGATGGCATATCTGGGCCGCAGAGACAATGGCAGGCACCGGCCCGGACACCAGCTCGCCGACGACGGAACAGATGGCGCTGGGGGTCAGAGGTTCGTTGATGATGAGCAGCGAGACCTTGGTCCCCTGCGCTCTGATGAGCGAGGCCGAGTCGTGAGCGAGGGCCAAGGCATCAGGTGGATTGGCCGCAGACGCGTCTGACGGCGCTGGTGGTCCTTGCGACGGATCTTTTTGTATCTCGGACAGGGCGCTCTGCAGCTGCGCGAGGAGGGCAGAGGCTGTTTGGACCAGGGCGTCCAGCCTTTGGAGCGAGTCTGCGGACGGCGGAGGCGACATCGTACATGCGTCGGATGGGCGCAAATATTGGTTGCCTGTCGCTAATGCGCCCAGGCTCTGAACGACGCCCGAGGGTCCAGAGTGGTGATAAAAAAAAAGAAGAGCAACGGTCACGGTTTTCTCTCGGCATAAGACTCCACACTGCCGTCAGCCTCGCCCGCCTAATTATGCATTAGTGGCTAAACGAACGGTCCCGTGCGTTTATAAGCACCTAAGAAAGGGAAACGGATAAACGCACGGCACCCCAGCATGAAGGCGCCTTATCACATGAAAACCCCATAGCACTGAAGATGCGGATTGAACAAAGTAATAAGATCCGCTACAGTTCCGGAAATCCTATATCCGTAGCTTCAAGTACTCCACGTCTCGCAGAAGCTCGCTGATCAGGATATCTTTCCGTAGTTGTAATTTGGCCCCTTACAGCATTCACACCTCCTCGCCAAAAAAAAGAGAGCTGACGCGCGAAGGTAACTTAAGAGACAGGTACGTGCTTTGAGAGCACGCATAAGAAAGGCATGGGAGGCAGAGGCACATGGAAGAGGCACGATAGGCAAAGGCAATTCGAAGATCAAGAGATGGAGGAATGTGATAGAGGCAAAAGCAGAGAGGTCAAGATTTCTTTGGATGCGGTAACGTAACATAGAGGTAACTGTCAGGAACATATACGCGTAGGGATCGTCACCAGTTAAAAAAGGAGTTTCTAGCTATCAATCTTCTATAATGCGGCCTCGTTCCTACCCATCTACTATGCCTTCTTTTCACATATACACACGGGAAACCTCTTGCCCGCACCCAGCTACCTCTGCCCTCTGCCGTTCTTCCTCCTTCTTGCCTTCATCCTTGCTTTCCTGCCTGCCTAAGCTGCCTTTGTCTCCTTGTCCTCTCCCTTCTCCCCTTTTCTCTCCCTCTCGAAGAACAGAAAGGGTTTAGATGGCACTAGAGGCAGGAGCGCCAGAGGCACGCGCGCGGAGCGGGAGCAGGCGGAGGCCTGCGGAGGCGGGCAACGGCGGGCGGAGGCCTACGGAGGCACACAGAGGCGGAGGGGCGAGGGGCGAACGAGGATAGGCAGCGGAGATAGAGGCAAGTGGAGCCATAATTCCCTAGAGAGACGACCGCTTCGGCATCGACTTGACACCTCTCTGGCACCAGGTAGTCCAAGGCCTTCTATGTCAGGGTTCCCACCTGCGGGTTGCAGCCCAGGGCCCTGAGCCGCTGGTCCCGTCCTGGGTACATGCAGTATCTTTCGCCGTGCTGATAGTCACTTGTGCTGTGCGAATCATCGCTTCAAGTGTAGACGAAGTAACGCATGGCGTAACAAGATAAATGCTATGCATATGTACGCTGGGCGATTCTTCATATTGCTATCTTAGCCGGCTCTTCAATGAAAGGACCCCTCAATCCTCGTACTGTCACGTTCGATTCTCGAAACGAACATGAATACTTGGTTCGACCCGCAGCTTAGTTCGAGTGGTCGAGCCAAACTCCGCCATCTTCATGGATGGCCTAGTCCCCTACCGGAAGCATACATCTTAATAAGCTAGCCGTATCTACAAGACAGACCTGGTTGAACCCGTGATGTCGAAAGTCCCGTTTTCCTGCTTCTCCCCATACATGTTGGTACCCCATCGATCTGCGTTCGCACTAAAGGCAAAATACGAATTCAACGATGAAAATCAAGGATTTCTAAGCGGGTCTGATTTATCAGCACTTAGGTAGTTATGTTTGTAGTCTGGGTGGTATAAATTCTTTGGAACTACGTTCATGTTCTCATGCATGCTGCGGCATTGAATACCAGACCAGACTCAACACACCATCAAGTCCACCTATCATGAATGTCGAAAGTGCCACGAAGGGATTCGTATTCACGCATACCGGCCTCCGGGTCGCCGATCTCAGCCGGTCCATCGCATTTTACTCCGACGTGTTTGGAATGGTTGAGCTGGGTCGACTATCACTGGACACAACCACAATCGCGTTCCTCGGCCACCCCGACTCAGCAGATACCGCCGACACCCCTTTATTCAGCCGGCAAGGAGTGCTAGAGCTTGTATCGTCCAAAAAGGTATGCAACTGAAGATGACTGGAACCGGGCAGCATCGGCTGTGCTGCCAGGGATGCTCGGTACGGCTGCTGACGCCCGTGTCGTAGGAGACGCATGGCTTATGGCCTGCAGACACGGACGTTCGTCCAAATACAGGATTTCTGAAGCTCGGGTTTGGAGTTCCCCATTTACAGAAGGCTTTGGATCACATCAAAAGCCGCGGCGCCAAAATCGTTAAAGACGCAGGGAGCGCTCAGGGCTCCGACAGGGTGGCCAAGTTTCTTGGAAGTGAGCCGCCTGAGAAAGGATTCGATAAGAATCTATGGGATGCAGCTTTTCAGATTCCTTTCGTGGAAGATCCAGATGGTTACCTTATTGAGATTATACCTCAGAAAGTCGACATTAACTCATTATAGGATTCGTGCTGTTGGTATTTGATGTACTTTAACGGTGTATTCAATTACATGTATACACGAAGACGCCGCGTTCTTTTTTTTTCCCCGTCCGTTTCTTTCAATGCTCGTTTGTCCTATGTTAAAGCTTGCCTTACTGTCCGCTCTCTCGGAACTTGAGGGAGTGTATGATATTTATCGATCATCTGATTACACGTACTGCTTGAAAGGACATAGGCAGGGGACTTTGGAGTTTCCACTCTCGTTCCTGTTTTCATCTGGATTGCACGTGGTGTCTTTGCAGTCACCAGCGTCTCATTATCGACCCAAATCTCTCCTAACTCTTTCTTTGGTACATCAATTCCCTTTCTGGCCCGGCTCAGCTTCATGTTCGCAGTTCTTCGCAGAGTCCACTGTCCAGAGAAGACTTGCTTGTCACCGAACGAGACACGATTCAAGTAACTTGAAGCCTAGAAAGCGCACGTTGTCGGGCCCCTGGATTCGGGCAGGCGGCACCGCCTCTTGTGGCGGCCTTGAATTTGACGGGCAGCTAAAGGCTCAAGAGTAATCCAAGTCGCCAGGTCTCCACTTGAAGTCAAGCGGGCAACCTGCTTATGACTGACTGCCGCGACTCCGGCGAACCTGGAGCTAGTGATTATACATGTGTATGTATGTGATGCGCGGAGGGATTCATATGCTTTGAGTAGATTCGTCCTTTGTCCGCCTTGCGGGGTTCCGTCTGTTCCGTCCTGCCAGAGCGTCTTATCCGGTCCCCCTTCCCGTTATGCCAATCCAGCTTAGAAGGGGCTAAGAGCCCAGGATTCCATGAGGGGATATATCTACACACGTGCTTAGACGAATAGATAGCTCATTCATTGCACAACATGGCGGAAAGAGACAAACTGCCTGTATTTATATCTGGACATGCAGCTCTTCTCGAGCTCTTCATGCTACATCTCCCATGGGTCGCAGTCTCCTCAAATCTCTTTCCACAGCCGGGCCAAGGTTGCAGGACAGCTGGACGCGGTAAAAGGCGCGCATCAGCCGCGTCTCCTCGGCCCGGCTCAGCGGCTCGACGCGACCAGCGGTGCCGGGGCCCGCCTCCCGAGCGAAGTTGGCCAACGCCTAATCGGCGTAGCGCCGCGCGAGGGGCCTCACGACGGCGATGTGAAAGGCGGCCACGCCGGCGACGTCGTCTTTGTCGGCGAGGCCCTCGGCAAGCAGCGAGAAGGCCGGCCCCGCGCACCGCCACCTCCGGTACGCATCCGAGAAACGCGCGAGCGTATCCTTTCCGAGTGACCGATCAAAGTCTGACTTGCCGGACTGGTGCGCGGCCCAGGCGTCGACGGCGAGGGGGCCAAGTGTCGCCTCGAGGCAGCCGCCGAGGAGGAATCGGCGGTTCAGAAGGTACTGCGCGTGGAAGGCCGGGCACGCGAGCACCAGCTCCTCGAGCCCCAGGACGGAGAGGAGCTGGCGCCGCACTTCGGGCGGCAGGCTCTCCAGCCGGCTGTCTCTGCTCCGGGTCGCCATTGTCGTTATTAGTGTTGGGAAGGGAGACGAATCGTCACGAGGTGAAGGATTCCAGGCTGAAGAGACCAGCCCTTTGCTATGGCTGCCAGGCAAACGCCAGGCGGCCGGGACTGCTTACGTACCTGCGCTTTCTCAACATCTCTCCTTCAATGTCTTCCTACCCAGACAGGGATGTGTAAGAAGACGTGTAGAACATGCCTCAACTATATCTACAAACAGTGAAGTTCAGTGTTTGTCTAGTTCTGGTATCACTATCAACGGCAATACAGCCAGCAATCACATTTGATCCTACGAGACCGGATTACCATGCGTGTTATATGTTTCCGACAGTCTGAAGCGCACAGTCCTATAGTTCTCTGCCTTTGCGCGTGGCCCCCTATCTTGGATAGAGGGTATAAATGCTGTTAGAGGTATAACAGATGTTTATATCTTATACCAATAATTACCGGGGTAAAAAATATCGTAAGGTGTCGAGATCTAAAAGCTATTAATACCTAGATATCTATCCGTAGCTGGATATCTATCCGTGCCCGGCCTCTATTAGCAACGCCTAGCCTCTGTTAGCATCGCCTAGCCTCTATTACGGCCCTCGTTAGGACCGTCTCGGTACTTGGGGTCACGGATTGGATGTATTTACTCTATTGACCTAAATACCTACCTGCCTGCCTGTCTGCCTGTCGTGCCTCTGCCTCTCGTGCCTTTGCCCGACTCCTGTTACCTCTGCCCGCCTCCGTCTGCCTCTGCCCGCCTCCGTCTGCCTCTGCCCGCCTCCGTCTGCCTCTGCTCTCTTATATGTGCCTCTCTCGTGCGTGCCCCCTGTGCACTCTCGAGTGCCCTCTATAAGAAAGAGAGAGGGGTGAGGAAGAGAAGGGGGGAGCAGGGAGGCGGGCAGAGGTAGTAGGAGTCGGGCAGAGGTGAGAGGTTACCCTCTTGCTAGAAGTTACGCTAAAAAAGGGCTACGGCAAGAGGTTTACCTCTATCTAGCAGAGGCTTCCTCTTTCTACTAGGAAGGAAGGTCTAATAACAGAAGACGAATAGCTAAATCGGCCTCTGACAGCATTCATAACCCCCGTCCAAGATAGGGAGTCCCGCGCGAAGGTATTGAGACGGCTTATATGGCTTTGAGCTCGTTTATTCCGTGGTGCCCATGCGCGGAGATCGCAATCATGATTTCGCACGCTTGGCAGGCGGCCCCATGGGCGGCTGGAATCCAAGTGACAGTGGGTCATCTGAACTGTCGGACTGGAAACTGGTCTGCGCATTTGAACCTGGACGAAAAGTCGTTTGGCTGGTGACTATCGTGTTGGCGGCCGACGCCTCGCTTGTGAAGCTCAATGCCAAGCCTTCACCATTCTCGGACGGTGTAGCGCCTGCGTCTCGCGACACGATCTCGTTGGCCTGCCTGATGGCGTTGTCTCGCTGTTCCTTTGCCCAGTCCTGGAGGTTTCGGTATGCTGCGGCCCCTTGTCGGAAATTGTCGGGATTACTGTTCAGGGCCCACGATGTAATCGGCGTCATGACAAACCCGGGTTGTTTGTTTGGAAGAGGTGGCGGAATCGGATGAGTGGTATACATCGTTAGAGTTCCCCCATGGTACGTCGATGTGATGGCATAAGCCTTGCTGTCGAACTTTGGCTCCGTCTGGCCGTATGACTGGAGACTATGTATCGCTCTCGCGCCAAGAGCCCCATCGTAGCATGCTTGTCGAGATGCGACTGCTAACGACCCTTCGCGGGCCTTGACCTCAAGGAAAAAGTTGGGCAAGATAGGGAGATCATGCTGTGAAGAAGGCACGATCCTGTTGTTCAGCTCTCTGCGAACTATTCGATCGAGTTGCTCGGGACGCGCGCCGTAATAGAGGTCGGGGGAACCTGCTACTAGAGTACCGTCGGTCAAAGGGTCGAGATTCGTAAATGGGATCTCGGCAGCGATACATGTCGCATCTCCGGGACCTCCTGTTATTACGGGGATCACTGTCGACGTGACCTGTGCCTCTTTCGATGCACGGAAATCCGTAATTTGGAACTCGTCAAATTCGTCGTCCGTGAACCGAGAGGGGGAAAGCGATCTCCGACGCTGTACCATTGCCCGACCTATCTCACCCATGTTCTCCGGTTTTGGCGGTAAACGACCATCAGGGTATTGGTACCCGATGGGGAAAATGTCGTGATCGATCAGATTCTGTTGGAAAGCCCGATCATACGGACTGGTGCTCTTCGTGCTTGTCTTAGCCGGAGTAGAACTACTTTTCGAAGGAGAACCCGAGTCTCTTTTCGTCTGTGACTGCGGCCCTCGCTTTCGACGCCTGGAATTCGACTGGCTTGCGCTCATCTCGTCTCGGGCTTGTAGAGGTATCCGATACTGCTCGTCGTCAACGGGGAATCACCAGACACCAGAGTTTTGCGCTTACCCCTCGTAAGTCCAACATGCAGGGACCACCTTGTCTTGCACAACGCTGGAGCTCCTTTACGAAAGTCGAGGAGCACTGTTGGACGTTGTTATGGATCTGAGGCTGTGGCGTGCTCCTATCACCGATTCGTATCTTTCCTAGATGACAGGTTGATTGGGAGTGTCTCCGATCAAGCTCTTGCAGAGCCCTCCGCGTGAGAGGGATCTCTGACAAGTTATCCCAGAATTTCGGCGGCGGGATGGCCGGGTGATTGAGCTTCTGCTTCTTTGGTGGACGGTTGTCGTCTTGGGCGTCTTTCGTTTGAGGCGAAGTTGAGGGCGCGCGGCGCTTGCGCAGGTCGGAAGCGCGTCGGCCTGTCTGCGAGGCTTGAAGAGGAGGCATTCTCGGCTGCTGGCGGCCGGCTCATATTGAACTGCGCTTTGTAGTCGGAGGGGAGGAGAGCAGAGCAAGGCGATGAAGGATGAAGTCGTATTGGCAGCTTCGCGCAATGACGTGCCGACTGGTCATATTTTATGTGGGACGCGACGCAGTCCAATGGTCCAAATGGATAAGCAGGCGCCGATATACATATGTTTGTATGTATGTACAGCAGGCCCAAGACGCGTCAATCAGCCGACCGCTTCTGCGAGTAGGCAGCGACGTCGCGTCGACAGTCGGTTAAGGCGTCCGATAACGCAGCAAATGAGGTTCCATTTATATACAATGTAATTTGGTCACCGTCGCCTGTTGCGCCAGCAAAAGGAGAATGCTCCGATAGATGGCTTGTTAAGGCGGCTTATGCGGCTTTCGGCTCGTTGTGTGTGACTTCCCCCCCCAGGCTGAGAACTTTGGTCGCAGGGTGAAGACCTTTAGAAAATGCTCGAAGCCAGTAAATATAATAAGTCGACAGATTCGCAATCAAGTAGTAACGCTAGGCATAAGGGCGACTTAGGGGCCAGCGCCGTTACTTAGCTTTACGGGCTTAACCCTAGCCTGCAACATGCCGTAGATATAAGCGCGGTAGCTCTAGATGTTAGCAAACCGGGCTCATAACCTTTGCGCTAGCAAACGCTCCGATAGATACTCGGCTAGGGCGACCTATATGACTTTGAGCTCGTTGTGATACATTCTATGTCGAATCGATAACTTGCATATACCTAGTGCTGGCGGCCGGTGCTCGAGTTCTAACAAACAGGAGTATTACCTAGGGAGGTAGGTAGCACGAAGACAGCAATATTATATCGGGAGCCGATTACGGCTCTTCCGATAAAGCAACGCAATACTGTTAATTTATTAAGGAAAGCTAGGAATATAGGAGAATACGTTAATAGGTAAACACCTTCCTACTTTACTTCTTTAATAGGTAGTTTGCGCGTATCTACCCTTAAGTCGAGCGGTAATTAGCTAAAATCGTCCTAGACTTTTGCCGTTATATATAGGCGGCGTAGGCGTAGGCGAGTAACGCCCGCCGCAGGCGCCCCCGGAGGG
>NJEV01000784.1:0-12501 GCA_002591385.1 Cordyceps sp. RAO-2017
TCAAGAAACAACAAGACCAAACGAAATCCCTACTCAGTTCAAGAACAAATTTTAAGTACCAGTTCTTCCAAATCTACTTCCACTTTCCTTAATACCGCATATCAAGTACACAAAACGGGCCCTTAGCCCTCTCTTAAACTTCCAAATAGCACGCCCAAGAAGGATAACGAAGTCATCATAAACCCCCCCTCAAGGTGGGTTAATCTCCAACCTCTAGTCCCTAAAAAACCACCCAACACTCGGCTTCTTGGTGCCAGATTATGTCAATACTCTGTTAAATACCTTAACTCACTAGCACACTTGGCTGTTCCTTCTTGGCCCCGGCTGTTACTTTTGGTGCCCTTCGTGCACGAGCAGACATATGTATATATCTGTCAGACAACAAGTACATGAAACGCCGAGCATGACTTGCTCGACGTATCTTGCGAAAACTTCTATATCATTTATACAAACATGGTCAAGATCGACTATAATTTCCACGTAACTAGGCCCCGTTTAGATATATATACTCTTCACAAACTTGCCTACGTCCCACGATCGCTTATCAGGTTATGTGGACAAGAAATCCATCTGCGTAAGAGATATCTGAGAAACGACAAACTGTTTACCCTGAAGCACTCCACGACGAACTGCAGAGAGGCGTGGAAGCCAAATGGCGACTGGATAGGCAAAAAGGACGACCTGCCTTCGGCTCGACTGTCCGGCCATGTCAGCGTCCCAAGCGGTAAGAAGGTAGTTTCTGCAGTCCTCGCGTACATGTAGTCAATCTAAAAATACATTTCAAGCTCTTTTTTGGAGGCTGGTTTGATATATCTGCTACTACCTTACCATTTGTATCTACACTCGAAGCGAGATGCGTTCTCCTACTTAGGCATCCGGCTTAAGGCTTTATTAGTATTCAAGCTGAAGGATAGCACCAGACTGCATTTTAGGTCTGAAAAGAAGATGGCCGTTGATATATCCGTTCGTACATAGATCCTCGTGTGCGTTGATTGGTCGGCGGGCGAGAGGGCAAGAGGACGGCCTTCCAACCCAGTAATAGGGAGATCGTTATCCAGAAAAGATCATGATCGATTCTCTTAGAGATAATTATCAGGCTCAGCAAACGACTGTGAAGTGCTTACGCTTCGTAGTATGAACACACACACGGCCAGCGGACTTGGCCCTAGTCTTGACCCTTCGAGCATGCGCCAGTGACAAGGGCCTGGAGGAATAGAACTCCAATCAAATTATTCACACGACCCCACTACGATTCCAGTGACTTGATGTTGAGCGAGAGTGTTAGATATGGAAATGACAGCGATCAGTCGTGCTAAAGTACATCAAAGCCCAGAATCCCTAAAGTTCGAAGCCGACGTGTCTATGACGATGATGATCTTGGTTGACGAGGTGCCGTCCTGAATCGGTCAGACGTTTGTGTTTGGTTTCTTTTGCAACTTGAAATTTCTCGGCAGACTTACCTCCCAATGTCCTTTATGCCTGCTTTAGACGAACTTGACCGACACTCGGCGACACTCACCAACCCCATTGCCCTGCGAAAGTGCAACACAGGTCTGTCCGGCAGGGCAGTCGTCAGAGCCGGGCATGCAGACTGAGACATCCGACCTGTCTCTGTCGCCGCGCTTGGCCGTTGCCAGGCCAGCGAGAGCAGCGACGAAGACAAGATAGATCTGAGAGTACATTTTTGCGTGGTCTGTTTCAAACCTGACGGAGGAAGCGATAGTCAAGTTATTGCGTGAACGTGGTTGTGTTGGGTTTGGATGAAGAGGTCGGGATGATGAGGAGCTGTCCATGAGAAAGAGGGGGAGTATGTCCTCATTTATAGCACTCCCGTATGTTTGAAGACTGCAGCGTCTTGAGAGCTACTACTTCTCGAAAGACTTCCCAGTTCTCCGATGGGCCGCTGGTGTCGTTCTGGGGAGGGGAGAAACTACTCACGTCCAAGTGCGGTAGGTGGAGAAAGTCGACGAGCCAAGGTTGAGTGATACGGCCGCATTCCCACGAGGCATAATCGTAGCGTCAGGCGTATGACTCTCCACAAAACATTATCTTAAGATGCTTGTTAGCGTCGGGCCGCCGAGTCTTCCTGATGCAAGTCATCTCCGATCGGACGGAGCTGAAACAGGCCGGATTAGACTTCACCGCGTCTTTTGGTGTCTGCCCGAATAACCCTAAACGTGTTTCTCCATTCGGCTGGTGCCGAAGCTCCGAATCCCAAAGGAACATTCAATAGCTCAACTTCCGCGTTGGCTACTTAAACCACTTTGAGCCGCCTGCTGCCTCCTAGTGTACGAATATAGCGACCTGCGGTATATAACCGAGACGGTAACTATCAAATCTACGGTGAATGCAGCATATACGTTGCATTGCGCAATGCATTTTGCCGCCAGAGCGTATATAGCACTTCCCAGGATGCTTGCTACCTATTACGGAAGCACTCGTATTGATGGATTCTAATCGAGACAATAGATTGCATATATCCTCCACGTGTAACCAAGGCGACGGTGTCGTGGCTCCCGGGAGGCAACCCGG
Organism: Cordyceps sp. RAO-2017; assembly: GCA_002591385.1. Lineage (NCBI taxonomy): Eukaryota > Fungi > Ascomycota > Sordariomycetes > Hypocreales > Cordycipitaceae > Cordyceps > Cordyceps sp. RAO-2017. The sequence continues at coordinate 2,533 of NJEV01000784.1, forward strand.
GAAGCGCAACAACTGTTGCACTTCAGCCACAAGTCAGTTCCTTTCTGCAGCCCTTGAGTCCCGCATTCCTCGTTCTGCCAACGAAACTCGTTTCCCCCGCCACGTGTGAGGTGGTTGCTCATGCGGCAATTGAGTCATCGGCAATCATTCAGCTTGTTCGACCCGGAGAACTCGCTCGCTATATGTTATGTACTATAAGAGTATGGGCTTGCCTTTGTGCAATGTGGTCGGCGATGAACACCCTGGATCGGCGGCAAGGCTTGAATCGGCCCCTGTTTTCGGCCGCCTTTCCGATCTTGCAGAAACTATGACGGCAATGCTCTACTTGGCGCAACTGCCTTGCATCCTTGTGCCTTTGGGATCAAGCTATATCGTGCTTCGGGTCGAAAGTTTTTCTGCTTTCTACCGCTGGGCTGAAAGATTGGAGCGGCTATGATTCTTGTGCCACATGTCCCCACTCAACATATAACTCAAATTTTAGTCTTAACTCGGGATTATTCACATTGTGGGCTATCATAATGCAGATGTCGGTACGATGGCGTGATGTCGGAGACTTAGAGAAAAGGCGATATCATCGGTTAGCAGATGAGAGGAGCGGTGTGCATCGTACAGTCGCTACCCGGATGCGAGCAGGCTCAACTCTATTGTTACTACTGCCTTTATTGCTCCTGTGCAATGGGTGTTGCCTTGGTGCTTTTATCCTCGCAAGTGTGTCGACTTTTGTACATGTAACCTGCCTGAGCCCGGTGGCAAGTCCAATTCTTCCCAAGCCGATTGTTGAAGCCATTTCCAACCAAGCGCCACCAATCGAGGCTTCTGCAGACTATCACATTCAAGCTTGGGATTGCTGCGACGACCGTCCTGATCAACGCGGCGTCGCCAAGTTGCCGTCACCCAAGTTGATAATATCATGGCCGGCGCTATTATGTATTTTGGCTTGGCAAATGCCATCACATCAAACATGGAGCTGAGCTGAGGGCACCCAAGGCCGTACCTCTGCTACCGTGCACGGTTGCAAAAGAGACATGGTAACCAATCAGTGTCGTACAACCAGTGTACCACCCCGCGTAGGGTCATTGCCGGTGACGTGCAGTGCAGCCTTGCTTTATATTGCCGTCGGGACTGCCGGTCTGACCAGGCATAAAAACAGTCAACTGATTTCCGAAGCAGGTTCTAAAGTCTTGGAGCCGGCGTGCGGATCGAAGGAGCCACAGAGAAACATGCCCTTCAGCCTACCGAGATGGAAGCAAGAACGCGGGCGACTCCATCCTTTCAAGCTGGAACAGCCTTAACCGCCCCTCGCAGCTCAAAGGTTTCATCCGAAAAGCAATGGTGTCACATCAACATTGCCAGACTCGCCCCAAGCGCGATTCGTGTTATTGATGTTGCTGCTGTCTATTCTACGTAACAGCAGGTTAAGGGACCGGCTTACAACGGACTCCAGGGCGGCGCGTGCTGAGAAGAGAGCGTAGTACAGGCTTAGTCTAAGCAATGAGAGGGCTCTCTTGCGGCCAAGATTTCTCTGGAGAGAATCTTATCATGTTTGTGCGATGGGGGGGGGGGGCGTGTGGATACGCAGCCGCCGTGACGAGTATGTTAGCAGGCCTCCCAGCATCGAGACAGCACGAAGATTCAAGTTAGATGGAGTAGATACGAGTGCTCGGTAGGAATTCACTGGGCTGGGGTGCGAGATAACAGGGGAGGTAAACTCTACTCGATATACCACTTTGTCCTTAGTCTGGATTTTTGCGTCTGCCTGTTTCTTTACCCACCTAGGCAATAGGCTCAATAATCTTAGGACGGAGCGACCACTCAGAAAAGTGTTCTAAAGCGATATAAGCGTCAATATTACGTCGATCTTTAACGAATCAGGCAATTCAGACCGCGTGATTGGTTTAGTGGTAAAATTCTCCGTTGCCATCCGAGCAACGTCGGGGAGCCCTGGGTTCGATTCCCAGATCACGCAAAGACTCTATTTTTGCCCTACCCTCAGATTTATTGGACTGATTGGGTCAATATCTTTTGCCGTACGGCAGGCGCTGTATGTGCCTCTATTTTTCTTGGTCAAGCAGATTCACATGATTACCAGTGGCTGTGAAAGAAGCATGATAATGTGCATAACCTCAATACGACGGGCATCGATCGTGAGTAGACTGTAGTGACGTGGGGCAGGCCCTACTCGAAAGGGAATCTTGGGGGCACTCGTCCTGGCTTCGCATAGTCCTCAACAGAATCAGGTCACGGCAGGAGATGGTAGCCTCTCCGCATGTCTGCCATTTGGACGTAACGAACAAGCTACAGGCCCGGCAGGTGAGGGGGTACTGCTGCATCTACATCAACGCCAGACTGCCCATTTCCAGACTCGGCAGTGCTGCGACTGCTCCGAGCATGAAACGATTCACGCGCACTTGATCGAAAACATACAGAGCCTTTGCCTGTACCGCAGAGCTGGACGAGTGGGGCGAGTGAACGCGACAGGCAGAAGCGGGAGCCCGATCAGGCCTCGTCTTGGACGTCTCTGGTCCCAAAGGAGAGCTTCTTCAGCGACGGCCCCTCGCCGACGAACAGGCTCGCCGTCTTTTCGCGCGGCATCTGCTGGAACATCAGGGCCTTGACGGGCGTGCCGGTCCGGATCCTGTCCGCGGCCGGGCTGCGCAGCGGCCTGCCGGAGCGGAGGGAGAAGAGGCGGACGGTGCCGTCGTCGTGCGCGGCGGCCACGACGCCCAGGTCCGGGCTCACGTCCCATCCGGTGTGGAAGTGGGCCTCGTTGCGGTAGGCGGGGAAGGCCAGCAGCGGCTTCACGCCGTTGGGCCGCCGGCCGAAGAAGCGCATGTCGTAGAGGGCCATGCTGTTCTCCAGGCCCGCGACCAGCACCTGGTGGGGATTCACGCTGCGCACGTGGGCAATGGAGCTGGCGTGCCGCACGAACGTCCACTCGGCCTCGGGAGTTCGCAGGTCCGTGATCCAGAGCCTGGGCTGCCGGCCGCCGGCGAGGAGGACGTTGTGGTTGGACTGCTGGAAGTCCTGGTCAAAGATCTCCTGGGGGAGGTTGAGACCCTTGGGTGGGTGCTGGGGTGCGATCCAAGCCATCGTCTCGTTGGAGCGAACGCGGAGGATGCCGGCGTTGGTGCCGATGACGCACAGCAGGTCCGAGCTGGCGGGCGCCGGGGTGCTCCGGTGCACCAGCCACTCATCTCGCAGGCGGTGGCGGATGGAAAGGCGCTGGTAGTGGTTTGCTGTTCCAGCCTCGTCAGCGGGCTGCGGGGGGGAGGGCGGCCGGACCCAGTTCAGGACTTACTCTCGCCCAGGAGCCACTGCGGGCGGGCATCGTCGGCTTCCGATATGGGGGGGGAGAAGAAGTAGAGGCCGCAGCTGTGGTCGGGCTCGCGCGAGGTGAGAAGAATCTTGTGAGAGGGCTTGTGGTACTTGATGGACGACATTTGCGGGCAACGGATCATCTCAGTGCGAAAGGACAGCCCCCGTTCCAGGCCCGGCCTCTCCGTGTCGAATGAGATGCTTTCCAGCCGTCAACATGGGGCGGCCTCGCTCCGGGGTGGATCAGGCATACCTGTCATTGTCATCAGTGGGTATATAGCTGCCCACGAGCGTTTCTTCGTCGAGAGCTATCGCCAGGTCAGCCGAGCGGGCGGGGAAGGGAAGAAGGCAGTGAGGAGAGGCACGGACTAGCGTAGGCCACTCCGAGGCCGGATTTCTCGTCCTCGCCGCCGACGTAGAAGCAGGGCATGTTGGCGAAGCGGGCCTTGGCAAAGCTCGGGACGAAGGGGATGTGGCCCTTGTCGACGATGGAGCCGGCCCAGGCGGCGGCGGCCAGCTCCTGGTGGTCGATGGTGGCCCAGTCGGGCTCCGCCATGGTCTGCCGGGCGAGCAGGCCGGAAGCGACGACGTCCCGGCGCAGGGCGTGACGGCGGATGTGGCCGCGCAGCAGGTGGGCGCGGTGCCGGGCCGCCCGGCGGGCCGCATCCTCGGCCTTGCGCCTCTTGACGGCGTCGGCAGACCAGGCTGCGGAGGCGGGCGCCGTCTGCGGCTTTTCAATCTTGAAGTACCTGCCCCTCGCCTCGTCTGTCCGTTAAGCAGGCGTTGAGCGACGGGCATCTCGGACGACGACACGGAGTCGGCTCACCGTAGTAGTAGCCTGGGAGTTCGACGGGCATGGTTTCGGCGGTGCGGTCGAGCGAGCCCGGAGCCGCGTCACGGCGCCGGCGTGTTTATGCGCCTCGGCCCGGGTGGATCAGGTCAGGACGAGCTCCGTCGAGAGCTGGTTGTCGATGAGCTTTGGAGTTTGGAGGATGCCGTTTTCTCCTTGCCGTCACGGGGCTGAAAGGATGCAGAGAGGAGGAAGAGGGGTGAGTCAGCAGCACAGCAGGGCGTTATGTAATCAGCCCCGGCCCCGACAGCCAGTCAGGCCACACAGCGACCAGGAAATAGTGGGGCGGCTGTTGATCACGGGGCAGAAGCAAGTCGTCTCGAAGAAATTCGTGCTGCAGCTGCTATGCATACAAAACATGTCATGCGACGACGCAGTCATCGCACGACCTCCCCCGGACCTTGATGGCATGTTCGAAAGCGGAGATCGACTACCGCAACAGTCAGTCTGCTCGGTGGAGTGGCACGTGGAACAGCGTGCCTGTATCCATGCCGCTCCTGAGGTGCTTCGGCCCTGGAGACTAGCTACTTGGCGAAGACAGGGCCAGCGACCGGTGCCTCTGCCAAGCTCGGACACGATGGCCGAGTCCAAAAACCGGGCGGCTTCGGCCACGGTGTGCTGACCCTATTCCCATCCGCAAAGAACTCGTCTCGTACCTTGAAAAGATATATAGCAGTTGAGAACGGCGGCGCATAGCACGTACCCATTGCCTACGGGTCTATATAAGGAGGCATTGAGGGGGACCCTCACGCCCCGCGCAAGTCTGGAGAAACGACCGGAGCCGAAGGCGGGAGAATGAGAATGCTGCTGCTATAGGTCGTGGACCAGGACGGGAAAAATTAAAAGCAACGACAACTTGCAAGCAGATCTGGATGCAACACAGCCTCCGAGTATGCATAATCGGTCTCTTTACACGGACGTGAACATAAGAATAGGGATTGTTACCAAAGGGTGGGGGGGGGGGCGACGGGGACAACTACCGTATTCTCTCACGAAATTGGGAATGACGCCAGTTTGCCGACTGAGTGACGCGGTAAAACATCTCATCGCCAGAGGCAGGGCCAAGGGTGAAGTTAAAGCGACATAATACGTCAATTTCAGGGCATCTTGCATTAGCGTTACTCCCAACTTTGTGAGAGAATACGTTACGGTACTGGCAATGCCTCTTTCGAGCAATGAGACAACCCATCGGCGCCGAGCGGGCGCCAATCAACCCTGCGCGCAACGTGCTCGATACCCATTTCCAGTGACATGGCAGGCGGGCCGTAACCCGTGCCCTTGGCCAATCTTTCCATCGGCGGTGGTGTGACATTGCAGAGACCAGTCTCTGACTTCAGACGGCCGCGGCCTCACATAACCCGACGGGGAGCCCGACTCTCCCGCCCTCGCCCCTGTCCTCAAGCCGCCCGGGGCCAGATATACGCGCTCGTCGTCCCCGGCCTCCGTCACCCGGCGCTCTCGATACCGTGCATCCCCGGCTCCGGCCCCCCCGTCACCGACATGCGCATCCCGCTCATCCTCCTCTTTCTCGCCCTCGGCCTGGCCCAGGCGCGGAGGCGGTGCGTCAAGTATAGGACAGCGCCCCGGGACGCCCACGACTTCGAAACGTGTAACGACCAGTGCTACCGGGCCGTCAAAGAGTTCCTGCTGGAGACGAGGAAGATAGTGATTCTCGAGTCCTGTGAAGATGCCTGTGGCTGCAACCCGAAGCAGATGGAGGCGTGCTTCCGGAGGGAAAATCACTACCAGAAGCCCTTCTCCGAACGGGCCCGGCGGCGCTATAGATATGATTGCCATCAAGCCTGTTGGGAGGAAAGAAGAAAAGGTAAAGCCAAGACGTCCGGTTCTCCGTCCGGCTGATGGACGCTGCACACCCACGGAAGGTATGAACTGCTGCTCATTGCTCTACCTTTCCGGCGCTGATTACCTAGGTAGGAAATAAAGATATTCCAAAGCTTCCATGTTCTGTCCGCTGCCGTCGAGTAGGACGTATACATGCTTTTGGGCGGGTAGTCTTAGGTTTACGTTGGGACCTCGCCAAGCCGCACCACATTCAAATGCCTATCGCCGCCGTCACGGTTGACGTGTCACAAGAGGACGGGACTTGTGCGGGATTCAGGGGGCGCCGCGCGGAGAGCCCGACGTCTTAGCTACCGATCAGATCCAAGATCCTGCTCCAGGGCCCAGTCAAGACGCCTTGCGGACGTCGTCAAAGGTCGCTCCGGTCGCGAACCCGCGCACGCCGCTGAGCCCGTAGCCGTAGGTCCAGTCGTCGCCGGCGTTCTTGGCCGCGTGCATGTCGTTGACAAAGACGGCGATGCAGCCCCCCGTCGGCCCGCACCCGCAAGCGGTAGGCCCGGCCCGGGCGGACCGTCATGTCGGCCGGGCCCAGGTCCTTCCGGCCTTGGTTGACGCGGCCGAGGACGAGGTAGGCGCCCGTGGTGCAGGCCGGCGCAGTAGCCGCGGAGGCTATTCAGGCCGTCGCCGAGACGCGCGGCGCGGACGATGAGCCCGGGGCGGCCCCCGGCGCTCGCGGCGAGCGTGACGTTGGCCTCGAGCGCCAGGTCGGCGAAGACGGCGCCGCGGTAGACGGCCTTGCCGCCTGCCGAGGGCGCCGCCGACCGCCGCCCCCAAGGCAACGCCCTGGCCGACGACGCGCGCAAAGTCAGGCCGACGGCTTCGGCTCGGCAGTAGATGACGTCGGGCTTGGCCCGGAAGTTGGCGGTGGAAGTAGCCATTGTAGTTATCAGCCTACTCCCACACCCGCCCGGCCACAGATTCGAAGGCTTCTTTCTCGAACCGGTCCTTCTTGGCCCGGATCCTGTCACACATGATTCCCAGGGTCTTGCCGTCACGTCCGAACCGATCCGGTCCCGCCCTGGATCCGTCGCCTTTATGCTCCGCCGCCGCGAGGACGATGGCCGCGTTCGAGCCCCATCTCTCGGCCCAACCTTTCGAAACCGCCAGGGGCCAGTATCGTCGGAATCGGGCCCGTGGTTCGCTAATGGAAGGCCCCTGCTGTCATGGACGACGCCGCTCGTCTGGATTATCGGAGAGGGTTTCGTGGTGATCTCCAAGCGCAGATGCTCCAGCTTCTTCGGGATGGTCTGCCGAAGGGAAAGCTTTGGAGTCGAGCTCATCAAAACTGCTGTGACGGGCTCCGGACCACGTCTCGGGACGAGAGTTGAGACTTAAAAACGGCCCGCTGGTCGAGACGGTTCAGAGCGGAGTTCTTCGTGGCTGGTGAAACGGATTCCGCTGCGAGAACCTTGAGAGCGAAGATTTCCATGACTGATAGATCAGCTCTCAGGACGGGAGTCATGAGGCCGACCCTCTCCGTGACCGACGGACTGGCTTGAGCTCTCGGGTTCGGTTCCTCCGGGGGGGGGGGGCTTGCGGCCAAATCTCGTCATGGCTGATGTAGCGGCCCTCTTGACCGGAGATGCTCGGACGGGAGCTCGCAGGTCGGGGAGCCGGGGGGCGAATCTCTTTATGACTGATGTATCCGCTCGGGCTCTTCCGTTCGGCACCCCCGGAAGGCTTTGCGGCCAAATCTCGTCGTGGCTGATGTTACGGCCCTCTAACGAATTCTCTGCCGAGGACTTGTCTGAGTTGTGAGGGCGGCGAGTTGATGACCTGACAGCAGCGGTAAACTGACGACGTGATAGAAAGGCAGGGAGCCGCAGCTGGTTTTATAGAGACAGGTTAGAACCGGCAGTGATGGTTTACATTCGACGAGACGAGGTATATGACATTGATCTATCGTGCCTGCACATACCACCCATAGTGCGGATTGTCACGGCGACGCTGGTGCCAATTCCCGAAAACTCCCCTTTGAGGCGGAAGCACGTCGTGCCGCGGTCTCCAAGTCCTGACCAGCTGTGTTGTGGAAGGCCCCGTGGCGGTGAAAGGTGAATTCATGGACATTTGGTTATTGCCCGTTACCCACCGACGTAGTTGCACGCCATTGGCCACGAGTTTCCCTCGTCCGGGATTCGGTTGCTTCTCGGCCCCTCCTTCATATCTCCGAGAGCAGCACTCTCTCAAGGGACGGTAAGTGGGTTGGGCCCACGGGAAACAAGGTACGCTTCTAGATTAACAAACGCGGCAAGGCTTCACACAGCTGGAAGTCGCGGGCCGTGGCAGGCGTGCTCAAATAGATGGAGACAAAACAGTCTACAGCAAAGAGCCCGTCCACGCAACTGCGGTTTCGCCGTCTGGTGCGTGGTAGGCTTTGGCCGTCGTCGGGTAGAAGGGCGATAGCCTCGTACCGGGCACCTTCACCTTTGCATCAAGTTGGTTGCGAAACTCACTCGGTCTGACTCAAGGCAAGGGCAAAGGCTGGCAAGCAGCGTTCTCTGATGCTGGTTCGACGGGAGAAGCGAAAGAGGAGGCGCCACGCTCCACCGGCGGCAACCCGGCCCAAGGCACGCGCACTTATACTGGTCCACGGTCATCAAGCGTCGTCCCGTAACGCGATGCTCCAAGAGACGTGGACGGAGGTGACGGATCTGAGATCCATGCCACCGACGGGCCACCAGACACCGGAGCATGTACAAAGTATGTATGTACATATCCCCCCCCGCAAGCATCGTTGACCTGCCCTGCCCCATCGGCAAGGGGCCACGCGCCGGCTCCGCGTCTGTCGGCGACGGGAAAGGGCCCTCGCCGCAAGGGCAGCGTGGTCGAGGTGCCCGATCGAGAGCCGGCCCCGCCCCCGACTCCCCCCCGGACCGGGCCGCCGAGGCGCGCAGCTCGGTCCGGAAAGGGTCCTCGTCCCGGCGGATGCGTACGGCCGTCTGTCTTGCCGCCGCAGGCCCCCACCCCCTCGGCACCTCGCATCGGCGGCCGGACGCCGCCCGGAGCAGAGCAGCATTCCTCGTCCCTCCGCAACGTCTGTCCCGGTCGACCGACTTCCCGATAATTTTTTTTTTGATTTTCCCGCCGCCCAGGTCCTCCGCCGGCGGTGGAATGAGGCCAACTCTAAATCCCCTGCCGATATAGAGCAGCACCCTGCATCGCTCACGAACTCTATCCGGTCCCCTCGTCTGAGCTCGCCGTCTATCCCGCACGGCCACGACGAAAAGCGCTGACAAAAACCAAAAAAAGGGGGGGTAGGAGGGGTTGGCGCGAGTCGTGCGTCGATTCAGGGGCGCATCTCTTTCTTGCTCGCTCGCTCGAGCCAGGCTCTGTTCCTAGGCGGCGCGAGTCGTCGAGCCCGACCAGCAGGCACCCCCTTCTATAGAACCCTGCCTTTTCCTCCCCCCCCCTCGCGAGCGCACGCGTCCCCGTCATGCCAGCAGTGGGCCGGCGAGTCACGACGCGGATGGGGGGGGGCCCGCCAAGGCATCCTGCTGCCCCGAGGCGGAGCCGGGCCGTGACTCGCGCGCGCGGAGTGGGAAAACCTTTCAGAAGGAGGAAGGGCCCGAGATTGGGCAAGCCAAGGGGGGCCGCCTCGAGCAGAAGAGGCTATCCTCCTCCTCCTCCTCCTCCCGCCCGCCCGCGTGTCGCGGCAGCCCGGTCTGTAAACCGTTCACCACCATCAGCCTCGGAAACCGCAAGACACAGACGAGACCATGTTGCCGCTCCAGCGCGGGCCGCCGCGCAGCCGCCTGCTGGCCGCGCTGGCCCTCGCGCTCTTGGTGACGTGGCAGCTGGCGCGGCAGTGGCCGGCGAGCCTGTCGTCGACGACGGCCACGGGCGCCGCCAACGCAACCCTCGGCTTCGGCGCCATCTACGTCGTGTCCAAGACGGGCTCGCCGCGGCGGGAACGGCTGCTGCGCGCCGCCAACGTCACCGAGCTG
>NJEV01000786.1:0-12486 GCA_002591385.1 Cordyceps sp. RAO-2017
GCCGCCGCCGCCGCCTTGCCGGGGCTGGCTGCCGTACGAGCGCCGGCCCTGCGGCGCCCGGTCGCGGCCCAGCGACTGCCCGACCGTGATGTCGACCCGCGGCGGCGTCGCGAAGCCGAAGCTGCGAGCCACCTTGGCCAGGTCGAGCCGGTGCACGTCGTAGACGGACCGCAGGCTGTGGCTGGCGTAGGCGTGCAGGTACGACCGGAACGCATCCTTGGCGCTCTGCTGCAGGTAGTAGTTGCGCCCGATCAGCTTCTCCAGCTGCGACTGCACGTTCTTGATCTTCTTGCTCGGGAACTCGAACTCGACCACCGGCACCCGCGCCTCCTTGAGGTGGCTCAGGAAGCCCACCTCGCTCGGCTGCAGGAACAGCAGGCTGCGGCCGCGCCCGTCGGCTCCGCGTGCCGTCCGGCCCACCCGGTGGATGTAGTCGCGCGTGTTGTCCGGAGGGTCGAACTGGACGATGAAGTCGACGGCGGGGATCTGCCCGACATGTCGTCAGCAGGCCAAGCAGAGAAAGAGACAGACAGACAGAGGGAGAGAGACAGAGAAAGAGGCAGAGACAGAGAGAGAAAAAAGGGGTGCGAATCAGAGGCGCCGCTCACATCGAGACCGCGCGCGGCCACGTCCGTGCAGATCAGAATGCCGTGCTTGGCGTTGGTGAACTCGAAAAAGGTGTTGGTCCGCTTCTGCTGCTTCTGCTTGCCGTGCAGGTCCAGGACGGGGCAGTCGATGTAGTTGAGCAGCTCGGCGTAGTACTTGACCGAGTTGCAGCTGCTGAAGAAGACAATCACCTTCTTCTTCTTCTCCGTCATCTTGACGAGGAAGGAGAAGAGGAGGATGAAGCGCTTGTCGGCGTCGCAGAGAACGTAGCCCTGCTCCAGGCCCTCCACCGTGCTGTACTGCTTCTCCTCGTCCACGTTGATGTAGAGCGGGCCGGGCCGCAGCGAGATGCGCGCGAGATCCTCTGCCGCAAGGTCAGAGAGAAAGGAGGCGAGAGGGAGGGAGGGAGGCAGGGAGAGAGAGAGGGGAAGGCAGAAAGAGAGAAAGAGGGGGAGAGAGAGCGGAGGGCGGGTGGCTGCCACTCACCGACTTTGGTCGTCTGGGTCGCCGAGAAGAGCATGGTCTGCCGGTCGTCGTTGGCCAGCACCTTGACAATCTGCCTGATCTCGTCCTCGAAGCCGACCTCGAGTATCCGGTCGGCCTCGTCGATGACGAGCGACTTGAGGTTCTTGAAGACGAAGGGCGTGTTGAGCAGGTGGTCGAGCAGGCGGCCGGGCGTGGCGATCAGCAGGTTGACGCCCTTGGACAGCTTCTCCGCCTCGGCCTTGCGGTTAGCGCCGCCGATGACGATGCCGTACGTCTGCGAGTGGTGCCGCATCAGCTCCCGCGCGACGCCGAAGATCTGCAGCGCCAGCTCGCGCGTCGGCGACACCACGATGACGCCCGTGCCGTTGCGCGGCTTGAACCGCAGCGCGCTCAGTATCTCGATCGCCGGGATAAGGAAGGCCAGCGTCTTGCCGGAGCCCGTCTTGGCCGCGCCCAGCACGTCCTTGCCCGCGAGCAGCGGAGGGATGGCCTGTCAGAACGGAAAAAAAAAAAGCCGCCGGTCAGTAGGGTTGGACGCAGCGGCGGAGCGCCAAGGGGGGGAAGAGAGAAGAGGCACGTACACTGCGCTGGATGCTCGTCATCTTGGAGAAGCCCATCTCCTTGATGGCCGTCAGCGTCTTGTCCGAGAGCTTCAGCTCCTCAAACGTTTGCGAGTCGGGTGCCGCCGACGGCAGGAGGGGACCACCGTCGGACGCCGGCAGCGCATCCTGGTCGGCCTCGTCCAGACCGGACGACGCTCCCTCGTCGGCAGACTCGGCTTCCTGGGCGGCGGGCTCGTCATCTGGCCGAGGCCCGGCCTTCTGTGACGTTTTCTTGGACTTTTTCGACAGGGCAGTGGCGGCTTCGAGCGACGACGGCTCGGGGCCGTGCCGCTTGCGCTTCTTGCTCTTTGCCAGATCCATGGCGGCGAGAGTGGGCGGTGCAAGGGCGAGAGACGACGAAGAGGGAAGCAAGAGCAAGGCAGCTCTGATCCCTTGCTCTGGAAACGCGGTCGGAAGATGGCGCTGGCTATCCGGATTGTGGTGAGAGTCGAGATGCAGATGGAGAGGAGGGGAGAGAAAAAAAAAGTCCCTTATCGAAAACCCGGCCCCACGAGGAATCGATTCTGGATGTTCATTGGTCCGTGCCCCGTGCATGGTACGTACCCTTAGCACGGAGCCGACAAGCCATCAGCTTCTTCCTGGTGCTCAACAGGCAGAAGCTGGGGACTCTACAAGGATATTTCTACAAGGGTTTACGCATGCGTCTCGAATGGCTTTCTCCATGGTGAGGGGACGCCGTCTTGACATTGCCGATCTGGCTCGCAGAGAGTATACATCTTCACATGAACGGAAATACAGGCACAGGTTCCCGACAGCTAGAAAAAAAAAAGGAGACGCTTTTGCCCATTTTCAAATGCAGCCTGTGCGAGAGGAAAAGGAAAGGGCAAGGAGAAGATACACATGGTGAAGCGGAAGGCTGCAAAGAGGGAGAATGGAAGAGAGGGTGGGAGAGAGGAGGAAAGGCAGAGAGAAGGGGGGAGAGAGGAGGAGACACACACACAAAGAGAGAGAGAAAGGGTGGGTGGGGGGGGGAGGGGGGGGGAACTGCGCCTGCTATAGCCTGCTCTTTTCCCCAGACGCCAGATAGGTGGCTCCCAGGCGGAGCATCTCGGCCGCCTCGGCGACCATGCCGTCGACAATGTCGGCGGCGGGCCGGACGCTTTCGATGGAGCCGGCGACCTGGCCCATGAGGTGGGGGAAGTCGATGTCGTCGGCGCCGCGGTCGAAGTCGTGCTCGATGGGGACGATGCCGCGGTCGCACAGGTCCTGGATCTCCTGGGGCCGCTGGTGCCAGCGGCGGATGTATTCGTTGGGCTTCAGGCGCAGCGGGCGGCCGGAGAGGACGAGGGAGCGCTCGGTGCCGTCCCAGGCGCAGTCGACGACGGCCTGCTTGTGGTCGTCGCTGCAGTTGGCCTCGGCCGAGGCGACGAAGCGGGTGCCGACCCAGACGCCGGCGGCGCCCTGCATCAGCGAGCTGGCCAGGCCGCGGCCGTCGCAGATGCCGCCGGCGGCGACGACGAGGGCCGGCGAGGCGCCGCCCAGCATGGCCGGCCGGTAGCGCCGCGCGACGTCGACGACGGCCGGGATCAGCACCGACGTCGCCACGTCGCCCGTGTGGCCGCCGCCCTCGGAGCCCTGGGCGCAGACCAGGTCGACGCCCAGGTCGAGCGCCTTGACGGCGTGGCGCGGGTGGCCGACCATGTTCATGATGAGCACGCCGTGCCGGTGCAGGCGGTCGATGACGGCGCGCGGCGGCGTGCCGATGGCGCTGACGAACAGCCGCGCGCCGCTCTCGATGGTGATGTCGATCAGCTCCTCGAGCCGGCCGCCCGTGTAGTCGTGGTTCGTCTTGCGCGCGCCGCCGCCCACCTGCGGCAGCGCCAGGTCGATGCCGAACGGCAGGTCGGGCCGCGCCAGGTTCGCCTTGAGCTCCGCCACGATCTCGCGCAGCTGGTCCGGCGTGTACTGGAAGCCGCCGATGACGCCCAGCCCGCCCGCGTTGGACACGGCCGCCGCCAGCTTGCCGCCCGACACGCGCGCCATGCCGGCGAGCAGGACCGGGTGCCGGATCCCGAGCAGCTTCGTGAGCGGCGTCGTGATGGAGGGCGGCGCCGGAGCCATAGCTTCGAGTTCTCGCGCCGACGGAGCGCTGGTTGCTGGACGGACGGGTGAATAGATGGGAGGGAGTTTCTGCCTTGGTAGATGTCAACCGCCCATGCGCCCCTTGCACGCCGCAATCCAACAAAGCTGCGCCAACGGCCTTTTTATCCTGGCCAAGCCCGTCCGCAGTGAATCAAGATCTGTGGCAACGTGGGCGAAAAAAGGGGGCTTTTTCTTGGGCCGAGGCATTGCCAGACGTCGCAGCGTCACCCCGCATCGATCCTCGCCCGCTGGACCTCGGCACGGATCGCGGGCGCGGCGCCGCAGCCGTCCGGGGCGGGGCTGCTTGCTTGTACTCGGGGCACAGGGCGACTCGAAGGACGAGGCCGAGAGGGCGAGGAAGAGATGGCTACTGATCAAATTCTCACGAGATCGATGACTCTAGGAAGAAGACCATTATTAATTGCCTTGCCCGACGTGCCTTCTTCCGTCGTTACCGTGCTCCTGCCGACAACTAGCCTAGGCAACTAAGGAGGAAATAACGGCCTTTGGCTCCTTCCAGGATTCGGTTGCATGTCGTCGACGCAGCCTCGCGACTGCGACTGTAGGAACACGTAAGCCCAGTTCGAATCATCGGCCTCATCGGGCAATCCGTCTCGGCCGGCTTCTGTGTCCGACGTCGGCTACTTGAATGCGCTACGGCTACTTGGAAATACTACTTTATACTACTGGTTTAGCACTACAAGCCCGCGGCACATCGCGACTGGCCCCGCGTTTGCCGAGCACAGAGGCCGCCGGCAATACGAACATGCGGATAGTGTAGACGCAGCAGCACGATCCCGGAGGGCCGCGCGCCTGGCACGCGCCTTCGGCAATGTATTAGAGCCCGAGCTCAGTCGACGCAGCAATGCCCCTCCTCTTTCAAGCCTCCCCTGTTTCGATCCCTCCTGCCGGTCGTCTCAAGGCGCGCACACACAAAGATAGGGTCCCTCTCTTGTCCTCGTTGCCGACGCTCTCTCTCGTCTCGGCGTGGCTACCCGCGATGTCTTCTCTCCGTGCCTGTACCGTCGTGAGAAAAAAAGTAGAAAAGAAGTACGCGCACATGTGAGTGTGTGTGTGTGTGTCCATCGTGGGCCTGCTCTCGTGCGTTATATAGTTAGTCAGTACACAGCCGTGCGCAGCTCTGCTCGGCACCACCCGGCTCGCGCGCGCAACCCGCCCCAATCACCATCACGCGAAGCTGGGCAGCCGCGCGGCCTGAAAGGGGGGCCCGGGCCTGGGATCCCGGGCCGGCTGCTGGCCGACTTCCAGCTTCGGCCCCGGCGGCGGGCCGTGTCGGGCGGCCGCGTCCTGCGAGTCCGACGAGTCCTGGTCCGACGCCGACAGCGCGGCCGCCTCCTTCTGCCTCGCCATCTCCTCGAGCTCGTCTTGTCCGGGCGGCTCGTCGTCGTCCTCGTCGTTGGCGTCGCTGGGCGGCGGCGGCGGCGGCGGGTGCTCGGCGTCGGGCAGCCACTTGAGCAGGCGGTCCTGGTGGAGCGACTCGGAAGAGCCTGCCGTCGAGCCCAGCGTCGTCCTCGAGACGGTGCGCGAGCCGGACAGGCCCTCGTCCGCCTCGGGCCGCTTGCCCTTGCTGCTCCGCGTGCGGCCGCTGCTCCTGTCGTCCTTGCGGACCATGTCGTAGGTGACGTCGTCGTCGAGCGGCACCGCGTCCTCCTCGCCCTCGCCGTCGCTGGGGAAGATGTCGCCGCGCGAGCGGTACGAGTCGGACGTGCCGCCCGAGCCCGTGGTCCCGCTGCGCTGGCGCGGCGCCCGCAGCTCGCCGTAGTCGGACGAGCCGTCGTCGGAGCCCCCCAGCAGCGGCTCCGACTCGCCGTGGTCGTGCTTCCCCGGCCGGTCCTGCAGGTCGGCCGCGCTGGGCCGGTACCGCAGGGTGCCGCCGAGCTTGAAGGGCAGCTTGCTGAGGAAGCCGATGGGCTGCGTGCTGGGGATGATGGTCGGGTCGTGCTCGCCGCCCCGCCGCCTGGCGCCGCGGGTGCCGTAGCTCATGCCGCGCTTGCGTCGCGGCTGCTCCGTCGCCTCGGCGCCCGCGTGCTTGCGCTGGCTGCCGGTGCCCGCCAGGAGACGGTCCCAGTCCTCGCCGCCCCAGGTGCCCAGCAGGCCGCCGCCCTGCTCGTCCTCGTACCAGTCGTCGTAGAAGTCGAAGCTGTACTCGGCCTCGCCCCGCGCTCGCTCGCGCTCCCGCCGACGTCGCAGCCGCTCCTCGGGGTTGCCGAGGCAGACGGCCGTGCACTGCTCGATCGAGGCGGCAATGGAACCGACGCAGGGGTTGATGTAGTTGTGCTGGAAGGACCAGATGCCGGCCGCCGCGTTCTCCGTCACCGTCTCGGCGTCGTGCGTGATCTGGTTCCATCGTTGGCGCAGCCGCGGGTCCTCGAGAAAAGCCATGGTGGCTGCGTCGGCGATGCCTCGAGCCGATCGGGGGGGCGATCCGGCGCACGCAGCGGCAGCGGCCGGACGAATGATCGGGAGAGACGGTCGGGGAAGACGATCGGGGCAGCCCGTCCGCCTCGGCTGTCGTGGCCCGGACGGACGCGTGGGCGAGCGCGGCGGCGGCGAGGTCCGTCGAGCTCGAGCAATGCAGCGGGCGGCGGCGGAGGCAGTAGCAGCAGCAGCTTGGCTCGTGATTCGGCGCCGAGGAAGCGCAGCGTCATGCCTTCACCGACGCATGCGATCAAGGGGCTTGTCGAGGCTGATGTTGGATGGCTGCCGGGCACGTGCGGTGCTTTTTTGGGGGAGGAGGGTTGCCGACCGGCGTTAGCTGGTCGACTAAGGCAAAGCGGGAGGTAGAGATGATGGCTTTGGGGCCCTGCAGCCGACCAGGTAATCGGTAAATCAGTCAGCACAGCACGAGACTACAGCAGACGCGACAGTCAGAATTCGCCGGCACAGTTCGTGGCTCGTGGAAGGCATCGCGTGCCGGCCGAGGAGGAGCGGCAACAGGTACGAGGCAGAAGTGGGAGATGATGAAAGAGCAAGACATGGCGGCGGCCCTTACAGAGTGCACAAGCCCGACACGTAGGCCGGTCCGGACTGGCGAGACGCTCACCGCAGCAGGAAGAGGCACCGCCAGTCGATCGAGCCAATAGAGCAGCGACTCTGGCAGATTGAGGCCCAGCTGATGCTGGCCTTTGCGGCCATCCCCACCCACGTAGCAGTAAAGAACCAGTAATTGTCTGGAAAACTGGTGAAGAGAAGATAGGACTAAGTATACCGGCCACAGGCGCCGCAAGGCCGGATGGCGTCTAGATTTCAGAGCGCCACGCCTAGCTCCAGGGCTAGCAAGCGATTTAGCCAAGATCTGAGCAGACTAAGAAGGAATAAGAAAAGAAGGAAAAGCGCTGCCTCGCTCAGCGTTCTTCGACAATAATGCTTCCTCATGACTCCAGGCCGTCATCACAATTCCCAGAGAAGGCAAAAAAAAAGACACTTTTTGCAGACAAGAGTCCCGGGGTTTTGAAGCTCGAGACCGGATTCGAACCAGTGACTTTAAGATCTGCAATCTCACACGCTAACCGCTGCGTCACTCGAGCTCGACAATTTTGCTCAGAATTGATGTATATATGGTGCACAAATGATCCCCCATGACCAGCACATCTTCACGTCGTCTTTACATTCCTCGAGCCGGTTTATCGTTGCTGATCCTCTCATCCCTGGTTCGGCACCAGGCCATCTCGCCTGTTCTCATACCGCGAGTCAAAAGCCGCACGCGTCATCGCGGCTCGAAGCCTCGAGCGCTGGCACTTCAGTTTGCTGCGGCAGTGCGGCAGCAGGAGAGAGCCCGTCATGTCCGATGGAATTACCATGGTCGCCACTACCTATTTATCCTCATGTTGGCCTGCACGCGATCCAATAGTTCTTCTCTCGTATTGTCGTCGTGTGGCACCAGCTTTCTCTGAAGCCGACTATTAGTCCACGTCCTTCTTGCTGCCCGAAGAAGAGAGGTCTGCAGACGCTTACCGCGGCCAACCATCTTCTCATTTCCTCTCGAGTCCACGTCTCAGGATCTCCCTTGGGATCCTTCTCGGTAGGGAAGAGGTCGCTGCCCCAAACGACCCAAGCCGTTGCCGCTGCGACCATTCCCCCGAAGGCTTCCTCCATCGTCAACTGGCTGCCAAGCATCTAAAGCATTCGACCCTGCTTACCTAACACGAGACTCTGCCGAAAGTTAGGCTTGGAGAAGATGCCACGAGGGAGGCTGGCGGGCTTACCTTGGACCTCAACGCCTGGTCCAGCTGGGTCGGCATGGTCGTAACTACGATAGACGGATGATGTGAATGATTGAACAGCTTTTGCGGCGTGATACGGGAGTATCCTGAGCGAGGGCGAGCGATTCCAATTTGTACTGCGCAGCGTCCGGGGAAGCGCCACATCATCGACGCTGCTGCGCCTCGCTCAAGCCACGACTAGGAGCCGGAGGAAGATGATCCGTGCACGGCTTCCCCACCGAGCCGAGAGCGCGGGCGCACAAAAATATTCGGCGTGCAAAAATACCGGCTTGAGGAGCAGCAACCTGTGCCCGGACAAGACTCTGCAGACAGAACCCTTCTCAACACCGCCAAAATGCCTAAGGAGGTCGCTGACATCAAGAAGGTGCGCCGGGAACCCCCCGAACTGCTCAATTCGTGCTAACGGGCCTTGCCCAGTTCATCGAGATCTGCCGTCGGAAGGACGCTTCTTGTACGTGCTCCAGCCGATCGAATCCGTGCGAACAAGACGTCCGAATGGAAGCGAGCAGAAAGCTGACCCAGCCTGTGCAGCCGCGCGGATCAAGAAGAACAAGAAGGCCAACAATGTCAAGTTCAAGGTCCGCTGCCAGAGGCACCTCTACACCCTGGTGCTCAAGGACACCGACAAGGCCGAGAAGCTGAAGCAGAGCATGCCCCCCAGTATGCACCGCCCACCCCCCTATGGCATTCCCTCCTACTGGCCTATTGTCAAGTGGACATGTGGTCAAGACGACGGCGAGAAAAAATGGCTTGCTGACGGGCCACCCAGGCCTACACATCACCGACCTGTCCAAGAAGAACTAGGTGACGGGGTGCGAAGCGAGCGACCAAGGGCGGAGACGGGAGGCGGCTTGAGGACTGTGGTGAGGATTTCAATATGCACGAATGGGCGTCCCGGGATACCTTGCATTTCATGTGCTCAAAATGCGCGCTCTCGGATAGAGATGAAAAAAGGGATCGATTTGAAGCACACACAAGACCGCAGACGACGGCTCCCTGCCCTCCCCCGGCGGCGATAGCCGCTCGGTGACAGCGGCGTTTCCCGCCGGGTCATACCACGTGTTTGAAGCGGCGGTGGACCTTGGTGTCGGCGAAGCTCATGAGATGGCGCAGACGGTCGCCCAGGACGCTGTCGCTCCAGAAAATGACAAACTCTTCCTTGTCGCCCGACTTCTCGATCCTCCACCCTGCCCAGAGCTCGTGGCGCATGCCCCGGTCGGCGACGGCGTCCTCGAGCGACTGATAGGCCTCCTGCAGCGGCTTCCTCCGACCGGGGGCGACGGTCATGTTGCAGATGTGAAAGGTGCCCTTGGAGAGAAATGCTCCGCGTATCTGGGCCCGGCGGCCGGCCGGCTCGACGTGGAAGAGTAGAACGGAGTCGCAGCCGGGCTCGATGTATTCCGACAGCTTACCGTTGCACGTCTGGTTCTCCCTGCTCTGGATCCAGTCGCCGTGGGCCTCGGGCGAGTCCCAGGGCGCGGTGATGAGCAGGGCGGGCGCGTCGGCCTCGTCGGCCTCGTCGGGCTCGGGCTCGGGCTCGGGCCGCTCAAAGTACATGCTGCTGAAGTTGACGTTGGACTCGACGCTGCACGGCTGGTTCTGGTGCATCCACTCGTCCTGCAGCTCCTGGCACTGCATGAGGGCCTCGAGAAGCTCCAGCCGGTCGTGCCCGCCGCGCAGCTTGAGCACGGCGAACTCGGTCACGGGCATGGCGCGCGGGCTGCGTCGGCAGGCGTGCAGAGGCGGAGGGCAGGCCCGGTTCGAGGGTGCGAGCCAAGGGCGACACGTCTCGCGCTGTTGCGGCTTGGCGATGAGGCGAGCCGAGGAGGCGCTGCTGCTGGTCCGCTGGCTGGCCCTCGTCAGCCTCCCACGTCGCACTGGAGGAGGAGGGGGCCGGCCACAAGGCAACGCGGGGATGACGTCGCCGCCTCGGCCCGGGGCAAATGCCTTGGAGCGAAGCGCACGTCGGTCTAGGTTCGCTAGCCTCGCCCGCAGTTCTTGCAAGGCCGCCGAGGCGATCGGGTAGATTCTGCTAATGGCCTAGGCCTCGGCTGCCGCTGCTGGTCCAGGCCATCTTAGCCGCAAGTCGTCGTCGTCGGTCGCGGCCGGCGAGATTCAGCGGCAGTGGCTGCAGCGACTGTCATCCCGCCAGCCAGCGACACGATAACTCGTCGACCTCGATTGCAGGCTGCGGGTGTCCCGGAGCGTGGCCTCGGACAAGGCGACGATGCTCGTCCATCGAGAAGCCCCGTCGACAACGGCTCGTGCTCGGCTGACCCCCGGCCGCCGATTCGGCCTTTCCACTTTTAGTATCGGACACGGGACAGACACGGGCCCACGGGCGGATCCGCGCCCGACAGCACCGCCAGCAGTTCCGCAGCCCTATTCGAGCTTCCTAGGGTCGAACCCCCAGTTCGCTAGACTTCAAGGGTCGCCGTCGCTTCACATCGACTCCGACGCTCCCCCGCAGCCTCCGTCACCTACAGCAGGTCGAGCGTTCGGGCCGAAGCTGGGATGGCTCGTCAGCCTGGGGAAGGGGGAGCCCGAAATTGCCTCGTGCTCCATCGCGCGAGTCATGAAGACCAGAGAAACAGCCCCTGACCCCGGAGGCCAAAGAGCCGGGCAACGCACAGGGTCGGAGCGTATGGCCCATTTGCCACGTTCCAGCAGCTACGCGCCACAGGCACTCCACGCGCCGGGGATGCCGTCCAGTGTGCGGCGCCTCACGCACACGAGGCTACGAGTCGCGCGTATTATGAGCTACGAGGCTACGAGTCGCGCGTGTTATGAGCCACGCGACTCGTTGAGCGCTGTTTGGGGCCATCGCCTCGCCCGGCTTCTTCTTCACTGGGTGTAACCGCGCCAGCGTCGCCGCGTCTTTGCACGGAGGAGGCGGGAAAGGACCTACTCGACACGGCGGCGTGGAAGCCGCGGCGAACGAGATTTGCAGTGTCCGTTTGTATCAGCGCACGAAAATGGGTGCTGCGCCAGCAAGATAGTCTGCGAATCAGCAAGGCCGACTATCTATTGAGGAGTGAGTTACGACGACCATCGCTCGCTCCCTCTCTTGCTTCGAAACGAGACATGACCGGCGCGAATACGCCAAGACAAGCTCCTGACGAAGCCGACGACCCATTGCTGGCATGGAGTCGGCGTCGGGATCTCTTCGTCACAAGCCTGATCGCGGGGGGGGAGGCACGATCTTGGAGACGGGGCGCGGTATTCGCCGGTGCATACGACGTGTGATCATCGCGGGCGAGATGGCATCATTCACGGAGCAGCGACCGCGACGCTCGTGGGTCCGCCAAAACGAAGATAGGGAAACGGATGCTACGCGTCGGGGTGCTTGAGAAGCTATTGTCCGGCCACCTCATAGTGCTATACCGAAGGGAATGGTCCTATAGCCAGCCCGGGGCCGGATGATTGGCCGCATAAAGGGGCGAAGTAGCCAGGGTCAGGGCGAGGAATGACAAGAGGAAGAAAAGAAGGTTTGCCCAAGGCGGGTTCCAGAAGTTCAACCATCATTAGACTTTTTCTTTAATGTGTTGGGCCGAGACTTCTCAACCGTCCACTGATAAGCCCCTTCTTCTTCTCCCTCCCTTTCACTTTCTTTTCTCCCTCCTCCTTCTCGCGATTGCCGCTCTCCGGCAAGGCATCACTATACATGCCCGCAAATAGACAACTTGAGAGACTCCACAGCATAGAGTAGGCAATATTCCGGAGCGGAGAGTTGGGACCTTACGTCCTCCCCCCCCCCCCAGATGAAGTTATTACCATGAGACTTGGGCCTGGGTGGGCCGAAGACAAAAGAGCGAGTCAGAGGCCGTGACTGATTTCCAAAGTCAATGCCCATATCCCGCGTAGGCACAGGCCGAGCTAGAAGCACCTCCCACGGCTTGGCGGCGCAAGGTGAGGGCTTATGCGCCGCCGGCCTCCAGGGCTGGAAGCTTCAGGGTCCGCCCTGCTAGGCCTTGTCCCGCCGCCGGCCCCCCCTCGGACGACTCATGGCCCATGTATACGAGCGGTATAACTGGGCGGGCGGGCGAAGTTTACCGGGGGACAATCGCAGGACCGGCGCGCGTCGCTGTCTTCCCTGTCCAGTCCTGCCCACGCGGTGCCTTGCAGGCTCGCCGTTCGGCTTCATCTGTCTTCCTCTTTTGTGCTTTCAACCGCTTCGGCCTTCGTCCTTATTCCTTCACTCGCCGAAGCGTCTCGTGCCCCCCGGGAGAGCGAGAGGCGCAAGAAACAGTCGTCGCCGACTCCGCCCGACTCGGACTGACCATGACGGTCGAGCCGTCGCCGTCGCCGCTGGCGAGCCCGACCTGGCCGGCTCACGACAAAGATGTCGAGGGGCAGGAGGAGCGGACGTCGGGCCCGGCCGGCAAGGGACTACATCCGGCTGTTTACATCATGTCCGTCTAAAACCTCTCTCTTTCTTCCTCCCT
>NJEV01000787.1:0-12467 GCA_002591385.1 Cordyceps sp. RAO-2017
TCCGAGTCCGAGTCCGAGTCGAGGCCGCGCATCGCCGCCAGCCTCGGCACCAGCCGCGCCGTCTGGCTGCCCACCTGCTCCGCCCACTGCGGCAGCGGCGCCTCCTCCGACTCCGGCACGTTCGTCTCGTACCAGTCGTCGTTGGTCGCCGTGGCCGAGAGCCTGACGAGCGAATAGCGCGGCGTGGCCGGCTTCGCGTTCGGGTCCGGTCCATGTACCACCAAGCCTGGCCCCGAGCCCGTGTTAGAAAAAAAAAACAAAAAAACTGGCCCCGTTCAACAAGAGACCATGCTTACCGGTGATGGGGTTCGTCGACGCCTCGTCTTCGCTCGGATGCACCGTCCCGCATTGCAGGACCGAATGACGAGCCATCGGCTGGCCCGGCCTCCCGCAGAGGTCGACTTGGAAGGGCTTGGGGACGAAGGGCGTGGCAATGATGCCGCGCGCGATCTGGCCGCCCTCACCATCGGGCCATACCTGTGGGCGGGAGGGGTCAGAGAGTCGGCCGTCAGCTCGGGCCGGAGGGGTGTCGTACGGCGTCTTCCCACTCGACGAAGGCGTCGGCGCCCAGGCACATGCAGATGGCCGTCGCGTCTGCCTGATCCACCCGCAGCACGGGGTCGCCGCCCCTTTCCCATGCGCCGTCGACCGTCACTCTGCGGAAGCCGACGTAGTTGCTCGCGATGTAGGCCAGCGTCGCCGTGCACGACTCGTCCGAGACGTGCCAGGGGCTCCATTTGAGAGAGAAGGCGCTGCCGCACGGCATGAAGTCGGGGTCGATCGGGTCGACGACCTGCAAGCGTGTGAGAACTGCTTCGGCCCGCCCGCCATGGCAGCGCTCGGGAGGCGGGACGTCCTCACCTCGTGTGGCCCTCCGCCGTCGAAGCGCGTCAGCTCCTTGATCCTCCATCCCGGCTCCCGCCGCTCGGCGCCTTCCGGAGCCGCTGCGGCGCAGAGCTGGACGGCGACGAGGACCACCTCCCTGTTGTCGTTGGCGTAGGCGAGCAGGGCCCGGCCCGGGAGGAGCTCCCCGGCCCAGGAGAAGGCGACGATCTTGTCGTCGACCTCGCGGAAGCCGCGGCGGCGGCCGGCGTCCGGGACCGGCAGCAGCGCGCCCAGGCCCCAGAGGAGGCGCCAGTTCTTGAAGGAGCGGACGGCCGGGCCGGAGGCGATGAAGGACGAGCCGGCGCCGGCGTCGACGTGCTCGCCGAGCACGACGACGGCGCCGTGCGTCGTCAGCGCCGCCAGGACCGGCCGCAGGTTGTGGCCCAGCCCGTTGGGCGACCACTCCACCCGCACCGTCTGGCCCAGCGCCGCGCCGGAGCCGGTCACGAGCCCGGACCCGGCCCCGCCAAAGGTGAAGTCGCCCCCCCCCGCCGCTGCCGCCGGCAGCTCGACGCCGGCCGAGGCGCACAGCCTGCGGTTGATGCCCGGCTCCGGGCGGAAGAAGCCCGAGGCCAGCAGCGAGATGGAGAACTGCGGCTGCCGCAGCTCCTCGTCGGCGCCCGCCCGCTCGACCGTCTTGCACTTGGCGTACTCGGGGATGAAGACCTGGATGGCGTCGTCCAGCGCGACCGCCAGCTCCGCGTCGCACGACCACGCCAGCGCGTGCGGCGCCAGCGGCCGGAACTTGAAGTCGAGCGCCTGCAGCGGACGGAGCTGCGAAGCCGCGCGCGAATCAGCTGCTGTCCCACGGTAGACGAGGCGGAATCGACGAGATGGAAGGGCATCGCGCGTCCGAATATGGCCCCTCCCGCCTCGTTCCGTCTCGAGCGAGCGCGATGCCGCACGGGGCACAGAGGCAAACTTTCAGACAAGAGGAGAACACCAAGGCAATCGGTCTGGTCACATTCGATCGCGAGCAGGCAAACGAGGGGGCCGAGTGCAAGGCTCACCTTGGACGGGTCCATCATGCCCAAACACGCGGAACTGCAGCAGGCCGAGACGCAACTTTGAAAGCTTCCATCACTAGGACGATCTGCTCATGCCTCGACCTGCGTCCTCAATCCCGTCGCTCTCGTTCGCGGTCCAAAGGCGTGTAGACTGTAGAGACTTGATAATAAGCCAACTTTTTTTTTTCAAAGGCCGTCAACATTAACTGCGTTATGTTCGCTGACTAAGCAATATGTGGAGGCCATGATCTCGACGTCACGGGCGCGAGACAGAGACGCAAGCTTCTGTCTTTTGTTTATTCCTCTTCGCTCGCACGAGTCCGATGCCGCTCTAGCGTTGGTACAGATAGGAAAAATCCTTAGATCCAGGTGAAAAAAAAAAGGAACGCCTCGCCTCGGCCGAGCACCCTCGCTCTATCGGTCCCGACGTGTAAAGGCGCCATGCGACGGACGCACTCGTCGGCAGCATCGTGGAGCCGCAAAGTCTCCTTGTACAAGACCGCTATCGGGCTTTGTGCCTGGTGATTCGTGCGTCGAGTCGGGCTGCGTTGGGCCGGCCATAAAGTCTGGGACTTGGAGCGTGCGGTGGGGGCGCACCGTCGCATACAACCTCGTCCCGCGCAGCCGCACCGTAGCCGATCAACCCGTCGCTAGGGCAGAGCCACTTGGCTCACCGAATGGCCGATCTCAGAGACTCTCCCTCTCTCTCGACGATGCGGTCTAGAAACAACAATCATCGACTCTCCAACAAGACGCCCACGCCCCAGAGGAGGGCACAGCCGGCCAGGGCCGAGACGCCGACGGCCTTCTTCGTCCATCGGTCGTCGTCGGTGAGCGCGGCGACGGGTCGCGTCTTCCTGGCCGGCTGAGTCGGGGCCGCGCTCGCGGGCGGCGGCACCGACGTGGCGTTGTCGTGGGCCTCGGCCTCCTTCTCGCGGAGGAGGGCAATCGTCTTGCTCAGCGCGACGAGCTCCTCCTCCATGGCCGAGTCGTTGGCCCGGTCGACCTCGACGTTCTGGACGTTGCCGAAGAAGTCGGTGATGAGTCGGCTCCGGGCCGCCTCGGCGCCGCCGGGGAACAGGTCGTAGCGCACGCCCGCGTTGGAGTGGATCTTCTCGTAGTCGTAGCTGTCGAACAGGTCGCCCACCGTCCTCCTGCTGTTGAGGTCCTGCACCTGGTTCTCGAGGAACTCGAGGTTGTAGTAGGTGTATCGGTCGATGACGGCGACGCCCACGTCGTTGTCGGCGTGGTGCGAGTACGACGACTGGTCGAGCTCCGACGACCCGGTCGCGATGATGTTGGGCGAGTAGAGCCTGCTGTACATGGTGTTTGCCTGGCACGTGTCGATCATGAAGAGGATCTCGTGGTATCTGATGGGGGGGAGGCAAAAGCGCCGTCAGCCTCTCCGCTCTCGCAGAACGTTCAATGGCCTCTGAAAGGGGCATGCGAAAAAGAAGGAGGGGACCTGCCTCTTCTTCTCCCACATCTGCTCAAACGCGTCGGCGAGGTCGTACGCGCCAATCTCCTCGGCGTCCTGGAACTTGAGGAACTCGTTGCCGCCGTGGCCGGTCATGTAGACGAGGATGTTGCTCCGGTTGTCGGTCAGGAGGCGCTTGCTGCGCGGCATCTCGGCGCCGACGCGGTCCGTCAGCAGGCGGATGAAGTTCTCGACCGTCACCTCGTAGCCGCGGTAGTCGACCTCGATGTTGTCGCCGTACAGGTCGACGGCCCGGTCCGAGTTGCTGTAGACGGTGCCGGGGAAGGCGTTGCGCGGGTTGCACGCCATGTCGTCCGGCAGCATCAGGATGATCTGCGAGTCCGGGATGCCGAGCCGCTTGACCGTCCGGTACATGGACAGCACGTTGGCCAGGTGCCGGTAGTTGAACCAGAAGCGCGACGTGCACACCAGCACCGCCCAGTTGCTCGTGTGCTCCGCAACGGCGCCCGGCGCCAGGAGCGCCAGCAGCGCCAGCGGCGCCAGCGGGAACAGGTCCCAGAGCTTCATCGTCTTCGGCGGCGGCGGCGGCTTGCTCGGTTCGGCGGCTTCGACGATGGCGACGGCCCCGGTTTCCTCAGGTCGACGACAGGCCGGGTGCCGGTTTGGTCCTCGTGGCGGACACACGAGGTTGACAGCGTCGAGGGGTACGGATGCAGTGTGTATCCCTCGCCAAGCTGACAAATACGGTCAGGGGTCGATCAGCAACAAGTCGCCCTGCAGGTCCCCAAGCTTGGATTAGGTCAGTCGGATTAGGTCAGCGGGCCGGCCGCCTGATGTAATCATTTACCATGCTTTAGTAAGAGGGCCTCCTCCGACGGCCTGGATAAGGTACGGCTATCCATCCCACGGCTCGTCGTCCCGTCCCGCCAGAGCGACAAGAAACACACGAGAAGCCGAATCCTGCGCCCCCCGCCCTTTGCAACCTTTGACCATGGGGGTACCCTCAAAAGTACTGCGCACATGCACATGTACATACAGTATGCATACACATACTGTATATACATACTTCTTTCAGCTCCCACGAGACTCCCCTAACCCCCGGAGGCAGCGCACACAAGCTCCTGTCCGTCGGTTTCGTCTTCGGCGCCGTCAGTGCACCACTGCCAAGGGACCTGCCTATACGAGGTAGCATCAACATCTAGCCCGAGTGTCCGAGCCTCGGAGATGGCCGTGCCGGGCCCCATTTTCAGGGGTTGTCGGCCGGCGGGAAACCCACGGCCGACTCGTCCGCCACGGGTCCATGGATTCATGGCGCCCCCACAGCATCCAGCTGCCTGCGATCGATTCCCCGCCCCGCCAAGGAGGGGACCAAGACTTGTCCGGCGGCGTGGGGTCCAGGTGGGAAAAAGCTCGTATAGTATTATAACCATCGCGCCGGGTCATCGCGCCCTCGCTAGCTAAAGGGTATCTAATCATGCATAACAGCCACTCGAGGTATATCGGGCCTCGTCTCCTTCCCGACTTGATCCCCTTCATTCCCCTTCGTCCACGTAGCTAGACCGGCCGCCCCTCACCTCCCCCCCCCCTTTTTTTTTGTCTTGGCCCGCCGTCACATCATCAGGACACTCAGCGGTCGCGCTGGCTCTCGGTCGGTAATGTTTAGTCTTCGTTCAGGAACTCGAGAAAAGAAACTGGGTGCGATTCGCCGCAGCAGGGGCAGGGGCCCTCGTCGTCGGAGCTGTAGTCGGATCCCGTGAGCTCGTAGCCGCTGAAGCGGGAGAACTGAATCCAGGAACGCTCCTCGCCGTCTCGGGTCGACGGCACCCGCTTCCAGATGACGGTGTCCTCGTCCCGCGTCGAGGCCGGGTGGCCCGTCTCGGCGGGGGCCGGCGGCAGGGCCCCCAGCCTCGGGTGGTAGCCGTGAAAGTGCGCCGGGTGCTCGTCCTCGTCGTCGCTCACGTCCTCGAAGTCGGAGTCGGGGGCGCCGCCCTTCCAGGCGCGAATCACGCGGGCGCACCACTTTTCGCCCGAGAGGGGCTGGAGGTGCCTGGCGTGGGCGACGAAGGCGGGCTGGCCGTCCAGGTAGAGACCCTCGTCCTTGAGCATGCCGCTCAGCTCGGCCGAGGCCTTCATGCCCGCGTCGTCGAAGGGCATGCCGGTGACCTGCAGCTCGTTGAGGGTGCAGCCCAGCTCGTGGCTGGCGATGTCGTGCAGCTCGGAGCCGGAGAAGGGGAGCAGGGTGTCGGCGAAGTTGACGAGGTCGAGGCGCAGGGACGTGAGCGACGGCAGCAGCCTGGGCCGGGGGTTCTTCTTGTCGCGGTAGGTGGGGTCGTAGGGGGCGCGCAGGGCGGCGAGGAAGTCGACGACCTGGGTCCAGGTGTAGCAGCGGAAGCCGCCGCGGACGAGGGGGGTCTCCTTGGGCCGCAGCTGGACCTTGAGCAGCTGGTCCTTCTTGAGGTCGCCGTGGTAGCAGCGCTCGAGCTTGTGGCGTCGTCGCTGGTCGTCGTAGTAGCGGGCGACGATGCGGAGGTTGACGTGGGAGATGCAGCTCCGGAACTTTGGGCTCAGCTCGGCGAAGTTGCGCAGGGCCTGGGGCGTGGTGAAGACGAAGGTGTTGGACTCCCAGAGATAGCGGGTGCCCTCGACGTGCAGCGCACGGCAGGTGGCGAGGAAGTGGATGGCGATCTGGTTGCCGCGCGCCTTTTCCTGGTCTGACAGGAGGTCGGCAGACAGAGGGCTGAGCGGGTCGACGATGGGATGGGAGCTCGTCATGGCGAGCTTGAGGATGCGGAGGATGACCTCGGTCGGCAGGCAGGGGCGGCCGAGCTCGTGTGCGGGTTTGGAGGAGCGCGTCTTGCGCATGTTGGGGTCTCTGTGCTTCATGTGCGCCTGGGCGATGGGGGACCACGAGATGCCGTTCTCGCGCAGGATCCTCTTCAGCCTCATGTTCTCCTCGGCCAAGGCGTGGTTGGTCCGACGGAGAGGGTGGTGGTACAAGACCTTGGCCTGGTCTTCCTTGTCCCGGCATTCCCAGGGGAAGACGCCCTGCAGGGTGAGGTGTGAGCAAAGGGCTGGAGGGAGGCGGGAGGGGTAGAGGGCGATGGCGAGAGCGGGATGAGGGACTTACTGGCCCGGACGACGCCATGCTAGTAGCGAGTCCTGGTTCCGCCGGCTGGGATCCGCAGGGTCGTGGAGTCGGTCAGAGGCTGCGGGGACGAGGCCGACGGACGGGGTCGAGGCTGGGAGACCAGGAGGATCGAGAGAGGGTGGGTGTGGGAGAAGACGGGAGGGAGGATGCAGGTGTGCCCGAGAGGTGAAGGGAGTCGGAGCGGATGATGCTCGGTCGGACAGCTGGGCTGTCACGAATGGCGCTGGCGGTGGTGGATGGAGAGAGGCAAGGTGTTTGGGCCGACTTGGGCAGAGGATATCAGGTGACGGGGGAGAGTGGCAGAGGCGGCGGGATGGGGACAGGAAAAACGGCGGTGGAAGTTTTGGCGCCCGTGGTGGTGCAACGCGACAAGTGCCTCCGGGCGACGCTCGATCAGATGCGGCAGTCGTCGTACATGGCTTCGCCAACGGCCGGCTTGGTGGCACCGCGCGGGAGGGGCGAGGGCGAGGGCGAGGGCGAGGCTCGAGGTCGAGGGCGGCGACGGCGACGGCGACGGCGACGGCGGCGGGAGGCGGGAGGCGGGAGGCGGGAGGCGGGAGGCGGTCCGTCGCCACGGCAGGACAGGTGAGATGAAGCAGCGGCGGTCGGCGAGGCTCGTGGCCAGTCGGCTGGCGGGCGGCGACTCGACGGGCGACTGGCTGCAGCGGGCGACTCGGCGCGCGCCGTGGCAGAGCGGGAGCTGGAAGAAGGCGAGAAAGAGGGCGAGAGAGAGAGGAGAGGGAGACAGAAGAGGAGAGGGCGGGCCGGGGTCGGAATGGGAGGGTTCGAAGGCTTTAGAAGGGCTAGACGAGTCAGAAGGGCGGGGAGGGAAGAAGGTCGATGGATGACTGGCGATGAAGAGGATGGAAAATTGTTGGCTGCAGGTCTCGGCCGGGAGGTTGGCACAGCACAGGACAGGACAGACTGCACTGCACAGGACGGCTGTCTCAGCGTCAGGGCGCTCCTTCTGCACATTGCGGAGCCCGCGCCTTCTGGGTTCGGACTGTGCTCCATGCGCGGGGAAGGAGGCCTGGGCCGCGCGCTGCTCCTTCTGTCCCTATTTCTCCCACCCGCCCACCCGCCCACCCACCTGCTCGGGCAGTTGCCCACTTGCCCACTGGCCGCCCACTGGCCGCCGCCCACTGGCCGCCCACTTTCCCCTACGGCCATCCGTCTTCCTGCCTCTGCCTCCCCTCCTGCCCCTTCCCCGTCCCCGCCTCCCTCCTTCCCCGTCCAGCAGCGAGGGAAAGAGCAGGAGAGAGGGAGAAGAGAGGCCTTTTGCGGCGAGACGACGCGGTGTCATGTGATGTCGCCATGTTGCACCCGGCGGCTCCGAGGGCGTTGCGAATAGCTGCTGTGGTAATGGAAACAAGAGGGCATCTGCTCTTCCCGCCGAGGCGCGAGGTACTTTTTAAGCTATCTGCAGCCAATTGCCTGGGCTGGGTGAATTGAATTGACTGCAAGCAGCCGGCCGGCAAGGAGGAGGTGACTAGGTATCCACTACCTTGGTAGGTAGTAGGTAGGTAGGGAGTCGCAGTAGTCGCCCAGAGGTAGGTAGCGGACGAGCTGGCTGGAATGCTCGCACGTCCGCACAGACGAAGAAGCAAGGACCTATGTAAGCGAGACGGACAGGCAGAAGACGATCGAATCTTGATGTCCGACGTTCCGCGGCAGGACGAGCATCAAGTCCGCGGCCACCACTCGGACCCTCCCTGTACTGGTGAGTACGAGGTCTGGGAAAAGGTACAGGGCCCAAGGGGCCCAAGGGTGCCTTCTAGCCTTCTACAGACATGCCACGCCGTGGTCGAAATGCGCCGGACACCGCCTGCGCCCTACTGGCAGGACGCTGTCGCTTTTCGGTCTGTCCTGTGGCAGCATCTCCCTTATGCTTCCATGCGAGTCGTGCTGGCCGACGCTCCTTGGCCGGGGCGTGTCGTGTTCCTCCGCTGCCTGTGAAAGCACCGACACACGCCTACCACGGTACCTACTACCTATGCCTAGGTATGTACATACGGGACGGGACAGAGAGGGCAAGATGCGCTCGCGCGCACGCACACGCTCACGCACACGCTACAAAACAAATCAAAAAAAAAAAACCCCCCCGAATTCAAAAAGAAGGATAAGAAGCAGGCGCAAGAGTAATCATCATCCGTCGTGGCTGCGACCTGCCGACGGCTGATCATGCAAAGCAAAGCGCCTCGCAGCCAGAGTCGAGCCGAAGAGCCTCCGCGCCGGCTAGCCGATGGCGGGCCGATCGTTCTCTCGTCCCGGCCATCGGCCTGCGCATGCGCCCGCGCACGGTGCACACCTTACGTACCCCGGTACCATTCATTACGTACTCGCGGCGGCCCCTGCACATGTACCCGCTACTGGCGCCGCGACGCTACGCCCTGCGTCGCCCACGATGCCCTCTGCCGTCGGCCGCGAGACGGAGATGGGAGAAGAGGCCGAGAGAGTGGAAAGGCGAGCGGAGAGGAACCATTGGGAGAGAAAGAGAGAGAGAGAGAGGTGCGCAGAGCGGGCAGCGAGCGGGCATAGCCATGAATAAGCCGCAGCTCATCGGACCCGAGAGCCAGCCATGACGAACATGCCCTCGCCCTCTGGCCGCGCACATGTTCGTCCTCGCACCACCGCTGACAGACGACCGCCCGCGGCCAGGCCAGGCCAGGCCCGTCCCGCGATCCAACCCCCGACGAGCCGCGGCAGCTGCACGCCCCTACCTTTCCGTCGTCTGGCCCAGACGATCGGAGGAGAGGAGACACAACCAAGGGAGGAGAACAGAGCGACCGGCCTGATTCGTGCTTAGACCGAGGCCCCCTTTTCTGCTCGTCTGCCTGCGTGGGGGGACAGTCCGGCCGCAGTACCGTCCAGCGGCTCGCCAGCTTTGACGTCATCATGAGCCTCGAGATCGGGCCCGCCATCTCCCCTCCCCTCCCCCCCCACGCTGCCTTGATGATGCCGATGACGACGACAAACAACGACGGCACGAGAGGGGGCACGGGCGGAACAAAAAGGCTCGCGCGTCGTCGTCCTGCCTCGGTGTCGTGAAGCTCTCACTGCCAAGGCCGTCTCGATTCTTGCGCCTGAACAACGTATCCCTAATACCGCTGCGACTCCTCCTCGTCGTCCAGACCGCTCGCTGCAACTCCTCCCCGCCATCCATACCGCTGCGACCCTCTCTCCCTGGCCCCCCAGCCCGCAGTCTCGCCATGTCCTTCTCCAACACCTCCGTCGGCGACAAGCCCGCCGACCCTTACAAGAAGGCCAACCTGGATGACGCCGACGTCAAGACCAAGGTCACCGACCTCGTCGACTTCGTCAAGGCCTGCAAGTTCGGCATGATGACCACCCACGAGGCTTCCACGAGCCACCTGGTCTCGCGCTGCATGGCCCTGGCCGCCACGGTGAGAAACCTGCCCGTCCCCCGTCCCTCCACCGACTCGAGATCCACGGCCCTCTCGTGTCGTCGTCCTCTCTCTCTGACGGCCGCGCCACACAACAGGAGTCCGGAGGAATCGACATGCTGTTCCACACCAACACCGAGTCCGGCAAGACCAACGACGTGTCCAGCGACCCCAACATCAACGTCAGCTTCCTCAACGCCTCGGGCGAGTGGGCGTCGGTGTCGGGACAGGCGCACATCGCCACCGACCGGGACCTGATCCGGAAGCACTACACCCCGGCCCTCAAGGCCTGGCTCGGCGACCTGGGCGACGGCAAGCACGACGGCTCGGAAAACGACCCGCGCCTCGGCATCATCCGCGTCAAGATGCACTCGGCCACCTACGCCCTCGCCGCCAAGAACATGCTGAGCCGCGCCGCCGAGGTCGTCCAGGGCGCTGTCACGGGCAAGCCCGCCCAGACGAACAAACTGCGGGAGATCACGCCGTCGGACGTCCAGGAGTGGCGAGCCACCCACACCTGAGGCCGGTCGCCGCTGTCTGTATGAAAGGAGGGGGGGGCGTGGCGGGTATCCCACTGTACATATAATGACGAAGCCTTTTTTTTTCCTTTTCTTTGGACCGCCTCATTGCTTGCCATATTCTGCCTTCCAGAGTTTGTCCCATTTGTCCGTGTCCAGGGCAAACTGTCGCACGTAGTCGTGCTCCAGCTCGTGCGTCCTGCTCCCCAGCAAGACCAGGCTGTGTAGGGGCGGGCCGAGCATGTCGTCGGCGCCGCAGAGCTCCTCGAGGGTCCCGGCGACAAACTTCTCCGTCTTGCCGCCTACGCGCGCCGCGCCGATGGCCAGGCTGTCGCGGCCGTACGCCCCCTCCCCCTTCTCCTCCTCGATCTCGAGCATTTGCCTCGCGCATTGGCCGACCGTCATGTACCGAGGCGGCTCGTAGATCATCCTCCCCCTGGCCAGGTTCTCCAGGCTCGGCTCCTTGACCTTGATGTCGACCAGGACCAGGGTGTGCAGGCCGATCGAGCGGTTCTCCTTGACTCGGTCGTAGAACGAAGCCGGCTTCCACGAATCCGTGAAGAAGACCATGGAGACCGTCTGTCCAAAGTTGTACAGCTGCAACCCGCAGGCTCCGATGCCGGACAGGATGGAGGCATTGGGCACCGTGCTCACGGGAATTGATAATTCCCTGGCCCGAAGGACAAGGTCCGTGTGCGTCGTTGCGCTTGAGACGAGGGGAAAATGTCAGCGGGCGAGGGCGCAAGGCCACTAAGAGGGGCCGTACCCGAAGGGGTCTCCGACGACGAGAAAGGCCACGTCTACGTTTTGCGCATCGCGCAGGATCTCCTCGCTGTTCGATTCGACCATCTCGCGGTCGGCGACGATGACGGGTCGTCCATAGTAGCTTTCCTGCGGGCTGTCAACCCTGCGCCGTTGCGGGCCGTCGCGGGACCGGCCCTACCAGAACAGCTTGGCCGACGAGGAGGACGCTCGTGTAAGCCTCCAGGTAGACCCTGGACGCCTTCTTGACCACTTCCAGTCCCTTGACGGTGATGTCCGTCTCGTCCGACAGGCCGAGGCCGACGAGATACAGCATCGCCGCTGTGCGAGAAGGTGGCCGATGGTGAAATGAGTGAGGACTGAAGAGAAGGGCGACAATGCTGTTTAAGTGTACTCGAGCTTTTCTCCCATGACCCCACCTTTGCCCCGCCTTCAGCCTCGTCAGCCTTGCCGACTGGGTAAGTTAGGCGGGGCTGGCGGGGCCTGCGGTCGGACGAATCACATCTCACTGCCAGTACGTACTAGAGTGCAAGGCTAGCACGCAGGTTATCACGGTTTTTGGGTGGTGAATGATCAAGCCCTGTCTATCATCCAGCCCTTACAACGCAAAAGGAGATATTCCAACAAGACGTGCTTCGGAAAGCCCGGGGAAGCATCTCGATACATGTATCGCATAAATTCCTCTCATTATCAACTCGGCTCCTGTCTTCCTTCATCCCCTCCTTTTTCCTCTCCCACCGGTCGGCCAGGGCAGACTCTGGTGGGACCGGCGGCACGGAAATAGTTCTTGCGTCGAGCCGAACGAACGATCGAACAACCACCCCCAACCTCCCAACAAGCTCCCTCGCGGAAACCGCTCCCCCCTTCCGCCATGGCCGACGGCCAGAAGAGCAAGAGCGCGTACGGCGCGCCGGCGGGCGACACCGACTTCCGGCGGACGTGGGACCTGGACGAGTACGCGGCACGGGCCAAGGAGCGCGAGGCCAAGGAGCGCGAGGAGGGCAAGGCGCGGTACGAGGCGCGGCTGGCGGGCAAGAAGTACCACAAGCCGCTGACGGGCGACGAGACATACACGTCGGCCCGGCGCACCGTCCTCGACCTGGGCGCGCAGGTCGGCAAGACGCAGCTGGTGCCGGCGGGCGCGGGCGTGGGCAAGCGCGGCCGCGGCGCGGGCTTCTACTGCGACGCCTGCGACCTGACCTTCAAGGACAACAAGCAGTTCGTCGAGCACCTCAACACGCTGCAGCACCTGGCCAGCACGGGCCAGACGGCCGAGGTGCGCCGCGCCAGCGCCGACGAGGTCCG
>NJEV01000788.1:0-12461 GCA_002591385.1 Cordyceps sp. RAO-2017
TAAGTTTAATAATATAATTATTAAAACCCCCCTCCGACCCCTATTACTGACGGCAGCTTTCCCTCGTGCTGAGACTGCCGTGCAGCTGAAGGTCCCGCGAGAGCGAGGATCGGGAAAAGAGAGAGGAGCAGGGAAGACTTCATAGTTTAAAGGAGTCAAGGGGCTGGAGGTCCAAATAACAAGTAATAGCGGATTGCTGGATCGAAGCTGTGGGAGTAAAGGACTGGTGCGATTAGGTGGACGATGCCCAATCTATATAGTTCTCGAATTATATAGATTTCATCCAAGCTAAAACATTGCGATTGAAGATTTGCATTAATCCGCCTTATCACCACGGAGGCCTCACACCGCTGGACTCGATGGGCTTTGTCTAAGGCGTTTTTGATCAAGGTCGCCGAGAACAGAAGTGGCCGCGGCGGATGCATAATACAGAAAAAAATACGAGTGCCAGGGGCCTCAGCTAATCTACGATCGGATCTTGGATCTACTAACCGGCCCGCTCGGCGAGGCTTCTCGGCGACTTCCAGGCCGCACTGGGCTCTTTGCGAGCAAAACCAGCGCTTAGGATAGTCACCCTATATCTGTATGTACTGAAGAGCCGAATGCCACCGCAGCAGAAGGGAAAGCGAAGTAAGAAACAGGGGAAAAAATCAATCTCGAACTTTCCACAATCTTTGCTATCGAGAAGAACACGTGCAAGCACGCAGTGGCAACCGCCGTCGAGCCTGTGTGCCTTTCGTCTTGACCACGGCGGGTCTCAGCACACATAGTGAGCACTACGACACGAGGCGTTCAGGGTCTATAGCAGGGACCCGTGCGAACGGTAGGCTGACTATCCTTTCGAGTCTGCGTCGAGGCGTACTGGCCGCTGAATCGCGGAACAGGGGTGCGTAGAAAGTATATTGGCACGGCCGAAGTGCCAGGCAGATTTCCAATCAGTTACATATAACGCGGGACATCATATCGTGCTCGGTGCTTCCCGCTTGTATCGTCGGCTGGTTGTAGCCAGTCTCCAAGACCAGACTGGAGCCGCAGCCAGCGCAGCCAGCGCGGGCACGTTCGGCTTGCGCGTCCCGTCGAACACGCGTCACTCGTAATACGAGGTTTCATAGGGGTGGATATCACCTGGGATACACGGCAATAACCCTGCTTGGCGCTTATTCGACTGCTGTTCGCTTTACGTTGGGACTGGAGTTTTCTTGGCGGCCAACCCTCTCCTGTGATTTGATTATATTCAAGTTCGGACGTGGACCAGGACAGCCCATTGTCAGAGTGTGTTGTTTCATCGGACTGGAGGAGCTTTGCCTTGGTCGTCGCCCGCGGCAGGCGTTGTTCAAGGCGGAAAGCTGGCAATCTTGGCCTTTCGCTCCTGGGCAGCCTGTTTCTTGCGTGTGACTTCTGCTTAGCGAACGATCCCCTCTGACGTGTTTCTGAAAATTCCGTCAATCGCTCTGGTCGATTACCCTCTATACATGTACATATGGTATTTCCTTTGGCAAATATAGGTAGATCCTATAACTTTCAGCTGTTGGGATCTTACTGTCATAATGTAAGAAATAGAGGCCCCAGAGATGTGACTAGCCATTGTGATCAACTCAACCAAGGCTGTCGCTACCACTTATCTGTAAGCAGAAAAATCTTTAGGCAATGAATTGTCGAGCATCCTCCAAATTCCAATATCGCTTTATATCTAAGCAACGGAGGGGGGAAACCCACTCCGGCTCCTATACCTTCGTCGTGCTCTTGCCAGCTGAGCAGCTCCCAATTTTGGTCCGGCACTCTCCTTTTCTGAAGCCGAACCAAAGGCGCGCTATCCTGGCGCCCTCGAAAGCAGGGTTTTCCAACACTTGGGGTCGTTGCAGAACTTGGGAATGCCCACAGACTTCTCTGAATCTATATACGGGCCATTCTTGCGGTTAATAGGAAGAATACATGGCCTAGTATTCGATTTCTCAAGTATACAAAGTGGTATAAGAATGGGTTTTTCTTGGCTGGGTCCTCGGGGCCTGTTTCTTGAGTCAAGGCTGGCTATTTCGTCAGGTCGGTCACCGGCATAGGCTCGTCGTTTTCGAAAATGGTCGAGCCTTCAGAGTCTTCGGAGCCTGTTTCAGGCTCCGTATCTTCTGGACGGCGTGCCGAGAGACAGACCTCGTAGTCTCGATAGCTTTCCCCGACGGATTCCCAATATCCCGGGTTCCCAATATCCTTTTCGCTGCAGAACTCCTAAGAGCCTGGGCACCACTCCGGCTAAATGTCGCGTAGGCTATATATGGCCTTATCACTGCTCGTTGTGCACTCGCTCCCAGCTCCTCCGCACATACTCAAATGGATAACCCTACCACTAAGACGCAACGACTCATTGGCGTAAGAGCCAAGGCTCTACTTGCGGCCGTGGCCCGGTGGCTTGGCCAGGCTTGGAGACTCGCTGACGGCTCAAGGGACTGGAGCACTGGATATTAGAGGCTACTTATGTACACGTACTTGGTAGACATTTCACTGCATGTTCGCCACTGCCTGTCACCGTGCAACAGATTCTGGCCCTCATTTCCCGCCGATTCTGTCCATCTGTTGCCTACGTGCTCAAAGCCGGCGAGTACATATAGAGACAAGGTCTCGATATGTATACATGTATCCATAGGATAGTATGTACGATGAGGTGGCTCTATCGGATTGGTGATCAAGCCTCGGGACGATTGCATAAGCGGCCGCTCGAGGTCAGATATTACAACGGCTTGCTGTGAAAAATCGTAATTTGTCAGCCTGTCCAGACCGTCGGGGAACATTGAATATGGCCATGGAACAAACATGACCTCGTTATGATGGACGTATCGCCATGGCCGCGACGAGCATAAGAATCGCGGCCTTGGTCGACTTGGTCTCGGCGACTCCATGTCAAGTCGGCTCCAGTCGTCATCTCATCACGCACAAGCCTGCAGCCTCCGCCTGGCTGGAGTTCAGTAACCTGTATCACACGTGGTGGCTTCGACGGTCATGATTGTTCTCACCGGTATGAAAACCCCAGCCATCGCACGGCAGCTCGATAGCGTCGATGCTGACTCGGTGGGTACGGATGCAGGCACAAGTGGCGGCCTGGGCCGGCCAGCGCTCGACACGCTCCTCCGAGAGCATCTGGTGCCGGTCTCGGAGCTCCGGATCTCGACGACGAAGCCGGCCTCGGTCCCGGCCGCGGTGCGCGACAGCGGCATCGAGATCCGCAAGGGCGACCTGTACGACCCGTCGTCGCTGGCGGAGTCGTACTCGGGCGCCGACGTGCTGTTCCTCGTGTCCTTCCCGTCCATGGGCCCGGAGCGGTTCGCGCTGCACCGCAACGGCATCGACGCGGCCAAGGCGGCCGGCGTCCGGCACGTCATCTACACGTCGCTGTCGTTCGCCGGCGGCGCCGAGGGCAGCACCAGCGTCGCGCAGGTCGCGCAGGCGCACCTGCGCACCGAGGCCTACCTGAAGGCGAGCGGGCTCGACTACACCATCGTGCGGATGGCGTCGTACGCCCACCTGTGGAACAACTACGCCGGCTTCCTCAGGCTGGACGCGGACCCGGGGCTCGTCGTCGACGCCGTCCTGCCCAACGACGGCCTCGAGCACTGGGCGAGCCGGGAAGACCTAGGCGAGGCTGCTGCCAAAATCATTGCGAACCATGTACGTCTGCTCGTTATGTCCACCTCTGGGACCCGGCTCGGGATAGGTATAAGGGAACTGACTGCCTGCCGCGCGAGTAGAAAGAGTTCGCCAACAAGACCATCAACTTGACCGGCCCCGAGCTGTTGACGGGCGTCGACATCGTGCACAAGTACATGAAACACAGCGGTAGGGAGGTCAGGATCCGCGTCCTGCCCGTCCAGGAAGCCATCGAGTGGCACGTCGAGAACGGCAGCGTGCCTCCGGAGCAGGTGGGCTTCCTGGAGAACTGGGCGAGCTGGCACACGGCCATCTCGCTGGGAGAGAAGGCCTTTCTCGACCCTACCCTGGAACGGCTGCTGGGGCGGAAGCCCAAGACGGTCGACGACCAAGCCGACGAGATTTTCTCGGTGGCGCACGGTCTCGACACCAAGGATCTCGTGGGGATTTGAGGAATGTCAGATGCGCGAGTACTCACCATTCTGCAACTGTACGGCAACGGCGGAGATTGAAAAAGCCAGGGTTGGCTGCCAGCCGACGTGGAGTCAGCCAGCATAGGATTCAGTCGTTGTAGTTGAGTACCTTCTCCGTGAGATAAGAAATCGAGTTCTCGTCTTTAGACGCGCACCTTGGCCTTTGCAAAGGCAGACAGAACATTCTTCACCTGCCCCGCGCGCCTTCGAGTTTGGTTCCGATACTAAGGAGGATAATGTCGGATCGAATGATCAGAAAGGTAGACTCTTACGAGTGGACCCGTATCTTCTGCTGGGTACTTGTATAGGGGTTAGGTAGTAAATACATACATGTAATCTGCCTACCTACCTAGTGATAGATGATAGGTGTAACAACACGGGACAAGTCAAGTCTAGAAAGCGCTGTCGAACCCACCGCATTGTCCTCATGAAACTGCGTACATATTGCCACGTGTTGACGGATTCTGCCCATAGTATGGTGCCTGTTCCCTCCAGAGGGGGTTGCCTGTGTCTCCTTTCGCTGGCTGGTACAACATGTTTCGGGCTAGGACTAAGAAGGAATTATCAACGAGCAGAATCCAGCCTCACGTTTATTTCCCGACTTGGGACGACGCAAGAGCAAACTTGCGAGCCGATTGCTAGTACTGAGTGGCTTGCCACCCGCAAGAAAGGTGTCCTATCGAAAGACCAATCCCGTCAAGGTCGAGGAAGCATAACCATTACAGGCCCATCTTGGCTATCAACGCCCGGGCAACGTCCCGCGCAAACCCCTCGTCATTGATGTCCCGCTCGTCCTCAACTACCTTGACTCCACTTCCTTGCAGCCCATCTTTGATGACGCTAAACATGGCCTCATCTGCCTCTTTGTTGAAGAAAGGGCCCTGGGCAACGGCCAACATGCTCACGCCCCCCTTGGGCATCCATAGCTCGATATTCTCTGGCCTCTTTGCCCGTTTCAACTTTTTGACAATAAACTCGCCGATCTGCCTGCAGTCTTCTGGCGATGACCGGACCAGCGTCATGATGGGGTTGTGCTCCACCAGCGTCCGGCCCTGGTATTTGCCGGGAACAGAAGGCCTGGGACCAAAGTTGGCCATGTCCGTTGCCCCGAGCGAGACTATGTTTGGGATTCCGGCATCGACGGCGGCGTCCAGCCTCTTGTCGCCGGCGGAAAGCTGTCCGCCCATGACGAGGTCGCAGATCTCCGTCGTGGTGAGGTCGACGACGGCGTCGAGCTTGCCCTCAGCGACCAGGCGCTCCATTGCCATGCCGCCGTGGCCGGTGGCGTGAAAGACGAACGTTTCGATGGGATAGCTGGATTCGAGGTACGATCTGACAGCATCCACGCCTGGCGTCGTGACCCCGAACATGGTGATGCCTACCCGTTTCCTGGACGGCTGAGACTCGGGCCCATGGTCGAGACGCCCATGCTGGGCGTACGACAGGGCGGCGGCGGCGATGGCGGCGCCGGCAGAACGGAAGACCTGGCGAAGGATCTGGTTCAGGCCGGCGACATCAACGACCGAGTTCATCATGATGATGTCGGCCTCGCCCACGATCGGCCCCGTGTCGCCGCTCGCCAGGGTAGAGACGATCAGCTTCGGAAAGCCAAGAGGCAGGGCTCTGCGCATGACGCTCGAGGCGATCGACGTCCCGCCGGAACCTCCGGCCGAAGCGATGCCGTCGATCCGGCCCGCGATGCAAAGCTCCTCGACCGCTCTCGCGGCGCAGCCCGAAATGAACTCGACGAACTCGCCCCTGGACAGCTGAGATATGTCGCGGCCGCCGCCATACTTCGAAAGCAGATGTGAGCGCGAGATGCTGACGGCGCCGTCATCGCTTTCCCGCCGGCCGACGTCGATGAGAAGAACCTTCACATGGCCGTTGTCCTCGATCCGATCCCTCAGAAACAAAAGCTCTCGCGCTTTGGTGTCGAAGGTGCCGAGGAGTGCGACAACAGCCATTACTCCGGTGTCAACGTCCGAGTTGAGAGATGGAGACGACGACGGATTTGATCAAGACTCGTGTTGCGCTTCTCAACCGGCAGGGGCATGGCGTTGAGAGATATAGCTGACCGCTGTCCCGGGAGCTTGTGTTTGAGGTTTGGATGTTCTGATCGAGCGGGGGGGCTGCGTCACCACGGTGACACCACGGTGAATATGACCAGGCAGTGGGCGCCACAGTCACGGTCAAAGGTCAGGATCATCCTTCTGGCCCTCATAAGGGGTATGGCCCGTGCAAATCATATTATCACCATGACTCCGAGCCTTGCTCTAAATGGAAATGGCCGGAAGAGGCAGTACGAGAAGAAGACTACGAGAAAGGATGATTCATCTCGCCGCCGATATAAAAACCACCCCGAACCCCGAGTCTTGCCGACCAAGTGGGATAATCGATCGCTAGCTTGAATCTTACTATGAAACGGTACTTGGTGTGTACGCCTTGCCGCCTGCAGCGAGGGAAGATGGCTTGGTCCTTTTCATGCATCATCCCTTGGATCGTCGAAGCCACATACAAAGCAGCAGCCTTTCTGAGGTCGAAGGAGCTCCGTGCCTCCTCGTCTTCTCTATTCGCACCGGTAGCCCACATACCCCGCACTTAACGCCGTCGGGCCCGCCTCGGTCCTGCATCGGACTCCTGCCATCGCCAAGCTAAAGTAGTTGATTGTACATCACTAAGATAACACATGGCTTAGGAGTAATCAGGAAATACTGCCACACCAGGCAAGCTGTAGCAATGCTTATCTTACCGCAGAGAGTTGAACTAGTAGTGTGTAGCACATAAGCTAGGGGCGTGTTAAAGGCGGAAAAACACCGTCAAGTTCTGGGTTGAATCTAGTGACCTCGTTTTCTCCGTAGATTTCAACTCAAATCGAGTCATTGCCTCCTTACACTTGTAAGCGAACTTGGTAGGGCCGCGAGCGGCGTCTCTTAGCAAGCAATGCCATTCCGTGTGCCTCGGAGCTGGCGGCGTTCGGCATAAGGGAAGTGGGATAGAGGCAAGCGTGAGAGCGCCACTCTGTTTTACGCTTGGTGCGTCGTTGGTTTAGCAACGTGATTATCCCATAATACGTATGTATGTATGTATACCCAAGGTGCAGTGGATCTCCAAGAAGCCCGAAAAATCACCAGCCCTATCGGGCCATGCCGAACTCGCTGTCTCGTCATCGGGCCAGACCTTATATAACGTCAATGATACCTCGTAACCTCGTTGCGCATTCCCACCACACGTATACATTACCAAACGCGCAGATCGATACGAAATGGCCCCTCCCGCATCCCGCAAAGCTATCCTCGATGGCCTGCAGTCTCTGGCGTCGGCAGGAAAGTCCATCGTTGGCGCCGGTGCCGGCATCGGCCTCTCGGCCAAGTCCCTCGAGGCGGGAAATGCGCATCTCATCATCATCTACAACAGCGGGCGATACCGCATGGCCGGCCGCGGATCCCTCGCCGGCCTGATGCCGTACGGAAACGCCAACGACATTGTCGTGGAGATGGTAAGGCCCCGGCTTCCATCCCCGTCGATGCACCCACATGATAAATGCTGACCCCCTCACAGGCCGGCGAGGTGCTCCCGGTCGTGTCGCGGACGCCCGTGATAGCTGGAGTCTGCGGCACCGACCCCTTCCGCGACATGACCAGGTTCCTCAAGACGCTGAAAGAGCTGGGCTTCGCCGGAGTCCAGAACTTCCCCACCGTCGGCCTCATAGACGGGCAGTTTCGCGCCAACCTCGAGGAAACCGGCATGTCGTACGACCAGGAAGTCGACATGGTCCGCATCGCCCGCTCCCTGGACCTGCTCACGACGCCCTACGTCTTCAGCTGCGACGACAGCCGCAAGATGGCCGGCGCCGGCGCCGACATCTTGGTCGCCCACATGGGCTTGACGACCGGAGGCACGATTGGCGCAAAGACGGGCAAGACCCTGGACGAATGCGTCTCCCTGGTCCAGGCGATCCGCGACGAAGCCGTCAAGATCAGGCCCGAGATCCTGGTCCTGTGCCACGGCGGCCCCATCGCCACGCCCAAGGACGCGGAATACGTGCTGCACCGCACAACAGGCGTCCACGGCTTCTACGGCGCAAGCTCTCTGGAAAGACTGCCCGTCGAAGCAGCCATCACGAACGTGACCAAGGAATTTCTCAACATCGACACCGGCCGAAGCCATAGCACTTGACCTCGCCCCAGGAAGGCTGGCGGATGGACAAATCAGCTCAGATCGCGACTCCGGTTTGATCCGATTTGGAAACGGAACTTTGTCGAGCTGATTGGATTGATTTGGTTCGGGCTCGATTCGGACGAATTTTGGACGTTTTTTTCTCCGACAACGATGATATCGAGCAGCGCCCAAAGGTGTGCTTTGAGCCGTCCGCTTCGCGCTGTCACCGTCTGACCCATCAAGCTCAAGATAGGCCGTGGCTCGGAAGACATGGCCGGGTCTGATAATAGACCAATTTATCGTCTACGGCAGGCGTGGATGCTGGCACCTGCGGAGAAGCCAACACTGAATGATGTTGTTTACCAAGCATTCGTTCATCCTGTAGATCTTCTACGTGACCCGTCCGGACCGCCTCGAGGGGAACGGCCACTGCCGCAGCGCCAACCCCACAGCCATAACCAAGTCTACCTAAGGCTGAACATCTTGGCTCGTGACCCTCGTTTTTGGGCAGGGGGTGTGAATGCTGTTAAAGGCTAAAAGCAGCCATCGGTTTTCTATTACTGTTGGTAGACGGAGGAAGCCTATATGAAATGGAGGAAACCTCTTGCTCCGGCCCTTTTTTTGCCTACATGTAACTACGAACAAAAGGGTCTCAGCTACTTGTATAGCTGGGTAGATTCACTGCTCGCCTCTGTCTGCCTGTGTCGTCTCCTATTGCCTCTGCCTGCTTTCTAACCTTTCTTCTTGCCTTTCTTGGCCTCTTACCCTCCCGGGCTGCCCTTATCCCCCCCGCCCCTCTTCCCACCGCTCTTATTCCTCCCTCCCTCTGTCTCTGTCTCTCTCTCGCTATCTTCATCATAGGGGGCACGTAGTTCACAGACACAGGGGGTATGGGGGGCACGCACGAGCGCGGCACGCAGAGGTAGTCACGATACTCCTCGCCCTCCAGAAAACTCCCAAACTCAGAGCCTGACAAAATCTCACGATACTCCCCTTCCCCCTGGAGAACCTACGACTTCATGCACCCCAAGATCTCCCGGCATCTCTAAAGCTCGAGACCCTCTCCAACCTCTGGGGGACAATCCGCATCAGGATAATACTCGTCATCCGGACACCCCCACACATCGGGGCATCAGTCGGGGCATCAGTCAACCTCGGGACGCACCTTTCGAAACTCCAGCAGGTCCTACTCAGCCTGCAATTACACATCCACTGAGTAGACGAGTTTACAACCAGAGTAATGATCAAAGCTCTTCTCCGGCCACTCCTCAGAAGATACGCGAAACTCGGGAACCATCTAGCGCTATCGACGTCCATACCGAGTCTAGGCAAAGAATTTTGAAGAGTATAGAACAAGGAGTCAGCCCTCTTATTCATTCTTTGCCGAGTCCGCTCTTCCACTCTGATAGCGTCAAACGTCCTCTAGAGAAAATGAGAAACCTAGATGATGATCCTCTTGGAATATTTTCCGAGATGCAGGGCAATCAAAATCTACGTCCAGGTCCTTCTACGCACAGGGTCTCCCCTACATACATCAAGAATGCCTCTTCTACTCGAACTACTGTCCCTGTAGCTCAAACCAATCCGCTAGCCCGGGGATGCTCCCCCGCCAGGAGCAGTCATTCTATCTCTGCCGATCCTAGCCCTCCTCAAACTAAAGGTTCTCTCTCAGAACCGCTGCATAATCATTCTTCTTCGAGTCAGGCTCCTTTGAG
Organism: Cordyceps sp. RAO-2017; assembly: GCA_002591385.1. Classification (NCBI taxonomy): domain Eukaryota; kingdom Fungi; phylum Ascomycota; class Sordariomycetes; order Hypocreales; family Cordycipitaceae; genus Cordyceps; species Cordyceps sp. RAO-2017. The sequence goes on from NJEV01000788.1 coordinate 9,983, forward strand.
CGAAGATACTTATGCTCAATTCAATCCATGGCATTGGGAAGCACAACACCCAGAGAAAGACGGCTTAATGGAAAGGCCTCCTTTTTTTTGCCCGTGGATTAGAGGCCGATCCTATTCAGGCGCCATCCCGATTTCCGCAGCTATGGCATAAGGTATCAGATCCACAAGATCAGACAAACGAGAAACGAATATGGGCACTTCTTCGGGGCAGGTTAAAGAAAAACTCACTAGTATTTTCGCTGCCGGGAACATACGGTTCTCAGAATCGAATTCTGCAACCGCGGCTTTATCCAGAAGTAGAATCTACGCATATAGAAAAGACTGGCGATGGAATCCCCGAGCTTCGCTGGGGCAATACTAAAGAGCGCTACGGCAAAACCCTTAAAACGTACCCACCGGTAGAGGTGGCCTTCGCTATTGCAAAGGGTAGTCGAAATAAGGGCGACACCTACTTTATGTGGCGAGATAAGGGGGGGGGATGCTTGGTATCCAAAGTTCAAAGTAGAGCGTGTTTTGGGGATTTCGCAAGTTAAAGAGTTCATTAAGGAAACGGCACCTTTATGGCACTACCCCCTAAACAGGCCTATCGGCAACAGTACAAAACATCAACCCCGCGACGCCACCAAACCACCGCCATCACGTCCACGGCTGGAATTATCAGAGCAGCAGCGAGTAATTGAAACACAGGCATCACAGCAGACACAACAGACACAGAGCTTATACGTCCCGTCCCGACGCCCAGCTCATGTGGCTCCCAGACTCAAGGCCGCAGCCGCGCCCGCGGCCAGTCCGATACCAACAATATGAAGTTCAACCGATCATATACCAGCAGCCACCGCCTTCACAACCACTGCCTCTGAACCACCAGTGTGCTCACTACCAGCGGTTACAGCCACAGCCCATCCAATACCCGCAGCTGCCGCACCCGCCAACATTCCCCGTCGATCAGCAGCCACAGATCCAATACATGCAGGCGGAAAGGCAACCAGAAGCACCGCAGAAAAAGTCTGTCAAATCATTAGGAAAAGCTAGGCCATCGAAATCTAGGGGGCGAACAGTGCAGCAAGACCCTACACCGCTAGCCGATATCCGGTGGCAACAGCCTATTTATCCCCAAGTCGAAAACTTGGAAGCATGAATTTCTTCGCTGGATTTATGTTTTGAGTAGATGGAGAGCTGGGCTTTCTTGTCTAGGAGATTATAGTAAATTTACGGTCTGAGTCATTATACACGTCGCTGCCCGGGCTCGTGATCGCTCGACTCTCTAGCCACCACGATTAGAGGCATCGCCATAGCAGGTGGTAGATGCCCCGTATCGTCGTCACTAGGCGCCGCAATTGGTTTGCTAAAATGCTAACGGACGGAATTTGAACTATACTGATGTGATGGCCGACATGTCTACTTGCCTGATCCTTACGGACTGAGACGGTTGTTTCAAAAGGTAAGAGTCTGCATACAGTATGCGAAGATGAGATGTATTCGACTGGGCAGCACGAGCAAAGCTTCATGGCGGGCGGCCGCTTGGGGGGTTTCCCGCTCGACTTGGCTATCGCTTTCTCAGCACATGAAGAAAGGATAGATCATGTATAAGGCATGCGCCGACACGTTGGCATTACGTTTCATGCCACCCACGAACGGCCAGTGAAGAGAGGGGTACCTACCGAGAACAGGCAATCAGTACCTCTAACATCCGAGCCTCTCTCTCGAGTGCTCGGAGGCTCTAGACGGTCACGGGCGCCAGAGGCCAGCCTGTACATACAGTATACACGCAATACGATATGGGCGAAATCTGCCTCGAGATTCTACTGCTCTCGCTGGCATCTCGCTGTATTCCAATCCTCTCATCTTGTCGTACCTTGTCCCTCGCGAACAGCATGACCTGCTCTGTTCGCCGCCTTGTCAACCCACTGCCTCCCGGTACAGGTACCGCAGCAGCAGGGCATCGCCATCGCCAACGTCCAGCTTCCGTCGCACGCTCCGTGGGTCGGCTCTGGCGCTGCAGCGGCCCCTGTCGCTGACGAGAGGAGCGGTTGTTGCGAGGCCCAATGGGCGCCTTATCGATTTCGAGGCCCAAGCATGGCCTCGTCCCCGCCGCGACGTGGGCCTCCCCGCATATTTAATTTCTCTCTCTCTCTCGCTCTCTCTCGCTGCACTGCCCGGCCGCCTCATCAGCGCAACGCCTCAGCTCGTTTCCCATCGATCTACCTCTCCTCCGCCCGCCGCCGACGACGACGACGATAACGAGAAAGCCTTGCTCCTTGTTCTCCCTTCACCATGGCGCGCAAGACGACGCGTGAAGAGTTCGAGGCCGTCTTCCCCGGGCTGGTCGACGACATCCTCGACCACACCAAGATGTACACGCCGCCCGAGTCCGCGCTCGACTGGTTCAAGCAGGTGAGAGAACGCAAGAAGAAGGAAAAAGAGAGGACAAAGAAAAGGGGGGACGGCCGGAACAGTTCGGGCAAATACCAAAGGGGGG
>NJEV01000789.1:1039-12449 GCA_002591385.1 Cordyceps sp. RAO-2017
GGGCAAAAAAAAAAAAAAACGATGAGGCCCGCGGAGAGCGCGGCGACGAGGGTCCGAGGCAAGTTGTGTGGGCGCAAGGTACGTATCCCATGCTGGGCGGGTTTGTTGACGGGGCGCGCGCCGGCTTTTTTTTTCTTTTTTCTTTTGGATATCTTATGCGGAGCGCAGCGGGACTGGGGTAGTGGCGGGCGGTACCTTGGGAGCCTTCAGGGGGCTGCGCGTCTGATGAGCGCTGTGGAGAAGTGTTCCGGGGCCGTGCCGACGCCTGTGGCGGTGCCAAGGCGAGGCTGGAATGAGCCGACACTGTCTGTCTGTGAGAGCCTCTGAGAGAGGTACGAAAGGTGAAGGCCGAGGTCGCAAACAGCCGAGACGGCACGGGCAGAAAACAAGACGACTGGCTGTCGCGGACTGTGAATTCGTCTTGTCCATGCCCAAAACGTTTGGATACAGGAACAGGAGCGGTCAATGCCGAATTGCCCTGTCGAAACGGGGGCGTCCAGCTCCCGGTAGGGCTCGCGAGCTACGAAGCTTCCTTGACCTCACCTCCCTCCATGCGGGCAGGCGGTCGACTTGCTTACCCTCGAATAAAAGGCCAAAGGCTTTCCCTCTTGGGCCGCTCACCACGTACCTTGCAGGTCCTCCGTCTTTTCCCTGCATTTGCGTCGGCCAAGCTCGTACTCCGCGGCCGTCGCGACGCATTAGCTAATCACTTCTTCATCTGTAAACGTAAACTCTCCCAGGTGCCTCCATCAATTTGACTCCGCTCAAGAAGGACCATGACCTTCATGATGGAGCACAACTCTTCCACCACCCCCCCCCCTTTTCTCACCAGAGACGGGGCGCGCTGGATGCCAACCCCAACAGAAGCAACTGCTTCGGGCCGGCCAAGCTGCTCCCCTGGCCAAGTTGATTTTAAGCTGCCCGGGCCTGGTGCCATGGGAATCTCCCGGGCCCGTTCACCCACTTCCACCCCCCTATTTTTAGTGGGGGGCCCCCCCCTGCCGACTCGCTGAGCACTCGCTGCCAGCTGGCCCCCTCAGGCCTGGTGGCAGCCGGACAGCACGCAGCAGCACCCGTCCTTGGCTTGGTCTCTTGGTGAACGTCAGTGGGGCCGGGCTCATCATCAGCCTCCTGGCTTCGACACGACCGTCGAAGCCGCCATCTTCGGCGCCTGCGACTTGACCACCATCCTGCCCTGATCATTCTGCCGTCATGGATGGAGATGGCCGAGACGACTCCGTGTCGCCGCGCACCCGGAGCCCTCTGCTGTCGCCGGCAGCTGCCGCCTCCCACCCCCAGCGTGCGCCGCCGACCACCCGCTCCGGTGCCCTTCTGCCGCCGGCCCCCATCGCGACCAAGCAGCCGTCGGCCGAGTCCAGTCCCAGGACCGAGGCCAGGGACTACTGGAATGGCGGTCGGAAGCACGACGACGTCTCGCCCCGGGCCGCCGCCGACGGCCTCGCCCTTGCCTTTGGCCACGAGGCCGACGGTCCCTTGTCCTCGCCCTCGCTGCCCGGCCCGACCGACGCCCCTTCCGTGACCGGCAGGCGGAGCGTTCAGTTTGCGAGATCGGAAACGCTCCAAGAGCCGATTCCCGCGCCCACGACCCATTCGCGCAACGGCTCTTGGGACGCCCCCGACACCCCCGGCAAGTCCCGAGGCGCCTCCTTCATGTCCAAGATCAAGGCCTTTGCGAGCAATCCCAACCTGCAGGCCCCGAGGTCGCCGAGCGTGTCCGCCTCGCCCTTTGAAAACGGCTCGCCGTCCGCGGCCAATTCGCCCACCATCGCCCGCTCCGGCTCTCGCCTGCCCGATACCCTCGCCGAAGAGCAGTCGGATGCCGACGCCGACATTGAGGAGACGGCCGACGAGGCCAACCTTCCCGAGCTCGACGACTCCAAGAGGAAGAAGAAGCGCAAGATGCGACGGTTCAAGAAGGGCCACGCCCTGTCGCCCCACACGTCCGGCGCTCGCGTGCCGGCCGACATGGACCCCCAGACCTTCAACAGTCTGCTGAGGCGCCGCGCCAGCATGCCCGACACCTCTGCCCACGACCAAATCATGTCGGACGGCGACACGCGCGAGCAGCTGAGGCGCAGGTCCTTCCGCCGAGGCCATTCCTACGTCGACTCGTCCAGGGAGGCCGCCGAGGATCTCGACGACGTCGACGGCTCGGCCCCGGGACGGAGGACCGGCCACCTGCGCCGCATCACCGTCTTCGGCGGCGGCGGGGTGTCCGACGGCGACGCCATCTCGCCGCGCCGTCCCTTCTTCAACTCCGAGCGGGCCTCCAACTTTGGCGTCCAGAAGTGGAAGCAGGTCAAAAGCACCCTCAAGCTCCTCCGGCAGAAGAAGGAGGACCGCTTCGATTACTTCAAGTCGGCCGAGCTCATGGCCGAGCTCAGGGCCGGCGCGCCTGCCGTCTTGATGCTTGCCAGCATGATCCAGCGCGACGAGCACGGGAATAAGAGGATCCCTGTTCTCCTGGAGCAGCTCAAGCTCAAGATCAAGGACAGCTGCCCGATTCCCGACGACGACAAGGAGCGCCACTGGATCTTCACCATCGAGCTCGAGTACGGGAGCGGCCCGAGCCGCATGAGCTGGACCGTCATCCGCACCATCAGGGACATCTACAACCTCCACTTCCGCTACAAGTTCGCCCTCAACAACGACAAGTACATGCCCAGCCGCCTCGACCTCGGCGCCCGCCCCCGGCAGCCCAAGTTTCCCTACTCCGCCTTCCCCTACCTGCGCCGCGCCCGCATCAAGGGCGACGACAGCGAGGACGAGGATCAGGCCAGCGCCCGCGGCGACGAGGCCGTCGGCGAGGGCACCGCCGCCGACGCCACGGCCGGCGAGCCGGCGACCGACGAGGGCCAGCAGCAGCCCCGCCGGAGGAAGTCCCGCGCCAACCTCTGGGGCATGCGCCGGCGGTCGACCGGCTTTACCGACCCGGGAGACGTCTCCAACGCCGACGCCGCGCAGTCGAGCGCGGCCCTGGACATCATGATGCGCCGCCAGCGCTACGTGGAGAAGCAGCGGCGCACGCTGGAAAAGTACCTCTCCGAGATGATCCGCTGGCTCATGTTCCGAGCCGACAGCAACCGCCTCTGCCGCTTCCTCGAGCTGTCCGCCCTGGGCGTCCGCCTCGCGGCCGAGGGCAGCTACCACGGCAAGGAGGGCTACCTGCACATCCAGTCGTCCAAGGGCCTCGACTTCCGCCGCGTCCTGACGCCGGCCAAGGTCATAGCACGCCACAGCCGCAAGTGGTTCCTGGTGCGGCAGAGCTACATCGTCTGCGTCGAGTCGCCCGAGAACATGAACATCTACGACGTCTACCTCGTCGACTCCAAGTTCAGCATCATTTCTAAGCGGAATCCGCTGAAGCAGATCGGCTCCAAGGACAGGCCGGCCGAGATCGACCTGACGGTGGAGGCGCCGCCGGAGAAGCACCACACGCTGACGCTGCACACCTCGGAGCGCAAGGTCCGCCTCTTCTCGAGCTACCAGTCCGTCATGAAGCAGTTCGAGGAGTCGATCAACGAGATGCTGCGGCAGACCGCCTGGTACGAGAACAAACGGTTCGAGAGCTTCGCCCCGGTCCGCACCGGCGTCTTCGCCCAGTGGCTCGTCGACGGCCGCGACTACATGTGGAACGTCTCGAGGGCCATCAACATGGCCCGGGACGTCATCTACATCCACGACTGGTGGCTGAGCCCCGAGCTCTACATGCGGAGGCCGGCCTGTATCAGCCAGAAGTGGCGGCTCGACCGCCTCCTCCAGAAGAAGGCGCGCGAGGGCGTCAAGATCTTCGTCATCATCTACCGGAACGTCGAGGCCGCCATCCCCATCGACTCCGAGTACACCAAGTTCTCGCTGCTTAACCTGCACCCCAACATCTTCGTCCAGCGATCGCCCAACCAGTTCAAGAAGAACCAGTTCTTCTTCGCGCACCACGAGAAGATATGCATCGTCGACCACGACGTGGCCTTCCTCGGCGGCGTCGACCTGTGCTTCGGCCGCTGGGACTGCCCCCAACACCCCATCGTCGACGACAAGCCGACCGGCTTCGAGATGTCCGAGAGGCCCAAGGACGCCGAGCACTGCCAGCTGTTCCCCGGCAAGGACTACTCCAACCCCCGGGTGCAGGACTTTTTCCGGCTCAACGAACCGTACGAGGAGATGTACGACCGCAGCAAGGTGCCCAGGATGCCGTGGCACGACGTGGCCATGCAGGTCGTCGGGCAGCCCGCCCGGGACCTGACGCGGCACTTCGTCCAGCGATGGAACTACCTCCGCCGCGGACGCAAGCCGACCCGGCCCCTGCCCTTCCTGCTGCCGCCCCCGGACGCCAAGTTCGACGAGCTCGAGGCCCTCGGCCTGACGGGGACCTGCGAGGTGCAGATCCTGCGCTCGGCGGCGACGTGGTCCCTCGGCATCGAGCAGACGGAGCACAGCATCCAGAACGCGTACATCAAGATGATCGAGGACTCGGAGCACTTCGTCTACATGGAGAACCAGTTCTTCATCACGAGCACCGAGGCCTACAACACCAAGATTGTCAACCGCATCGGCGACGCCCTCGTGGACCGCATCATCCGCGCCTACGAAAACGGCGAGGACTGGCGCTGCGCCATCGTCATACCCCTGATGCCGGGCTTCCAGAACACCGTCGACGAGCAGGAGGGGACGAGCGTTCGACTGATCCTCATGTGCCAGTACCGGAGCATATGCCGAGGAGAGCAGTCCATATTCGGCCGGCTGCGAGCGGCCGGCATCGAGCCCGAGGACTACATCGGCTTCTACTCGCTCCGGCAGTGGGGCATCATGGGCAACGACGTCCTCGTCACCGAGCAGCTGTACATCCACGCCAAGACCATCATCGTGGACGATCGAGTCGCCCTCATCGGATCCGCCAACATCAACGAGCGGTCCATGCTGGGGACGCGAGACTCGGAATGCGCGGCCATCGTCCGGGACACCGACATGCTGTGGTCGACGATGGCCGGCAGGCCGTATCAGGTCGGCCGCTTCGCTCACACTCTGCGCCTGCGCCTCATGCGCGAGCACCTCGGCCTCGACGTCGACGAGATCCTGGAGGAGGAACGGCAGCAGGAGATGGACCGCGAGGCATTCGAGCGAGAGATGGGCGACATCTACGGCGACGACCGGGCGGGGGGCCCTTCCACCGTGGCGGGCGCCGGTGCACAGGCGAAGCAGCGGGCGGAACTTCTCCGGCTGCCCAGCTTCAACCACGATCTGGACCTCGAGAGGGCCCGGGTGTCGCAGGACCTGGACTCTCACTCCGGCAAAGGCAAGGAGGCAGCCATGGACTCGCGTGTGGCAGGCAAGAAGCACCAGCTCGACGTGTCCGGTTACGGTCCGGACCAGTGGAAAACGGCCGAGAGGGCCGGCCTCGACGGAGGTCGAGACTCGGTCGTCGTTCACGGGCGCGAGGTGCTTGTGAGCAGCATCGACACCGACGGCAGGGGGGCCTTGGACTCCCCCAAGCCGCCACACGAGCTGTCCTTCGTGCCGGAGAGCAGACGTCGGGAGTCGTCCCCGGGGGGCAACGACGGCATGCCGCCGATGCCCCCCTTCAACCGGCGCACGACGGACCAGCTCGGGATGCCTCGACCCGCTCAGCTGCCCCCCCTGCCGGTGGTGGACGACACGGACATAGGGGGACCGCCCGTCCACATCGATCCGAGGACGGGCCGGCCGATCAACGGGGCCTTCCACCCCATGGCGGCGGACATCAGGGCAGCCGACATCTCCAAGGACTGCATGCGCGACCCCGTCAGCCCGGAGTTCATGGACGAGGTGTGGAACAGGGCGGCGAGGAACAACACGAGACTCTACCGCCGGGTGTTCCGATGCATGCCCGACTCGGAGGTGAGCACGTGGGCCGAGTACCGCGAGTACGTCGACTACGCCGAGAGGCTGCGAGTGGGCATGGAGGGCAAGGCTGCCGGCGAAGAGAGCGAGCTGAGGAGCGAGACGACGCACAACCGCGACTCCACGGCGGCGGGGGCCGGCATCGGCGCGCCCGGACTAGAGGCCGCGATCAAGGCGGCAGCACGCAAGGAGCCGGACAAGGCGCCGGAGACGACGCCGTCTGAGAAGGCGTCGGTGTCGAGGGACGAGGAGAAGCGCGGCGCGGGCTGGCACGGGGAAGCCAATGGGCAGCCGCCGCGCGAGAAGGCGGCGTCGCGAAACGGAGAGGCCGAAGCATTCCCCGCGCTGGAAAACGGCGGGACCAGGGCCGTCGAGCCGCAGACGACTGCTAAGGGCTCGGAGCGCAAGACGACATTCTCCACCGCGGACCACCCGCCGTCCAAGGAGGGCAAGGAGTCCGGAGCCGGACCGCCGGCACCGTCCGGGTCCGTCAAGCGGCGACGGCGGGCGACGACCAAGGGAAGCAGACGCGGCTTCTCCATGGACGACATGCCATCGCGGGCCGACGCCGAGGAGCTGTTGAAGATGATCCAGGGGAACCTGGTACAGTTCCCGTATGACTGGCTGCTTACCGAAGAGCAGAACGGCAACTGGGGCTACCAGGTGGACGGCGTGGCCCCGTTGGCAATCTAGTACGTGGAAGCTGCCTGACGATTCCGTGCGCGTCTTTTCGTGATGAGGTACAAGCTGCTAACCAATGCCCTAGTAACTGATGCCGGCTCGGTTTCGCGAAGAGGCGGCCGTCGGGTGGACGGGTCGCCCGAGCCGGTGTGTTTTGTTTTTGTCCGAGTGGCTCCGTTTCGAATGAATAGAGGAACAGGCATGGGCAAAAGGAGTTCGAATGGGGGTGCGCTTTGGACCGTGCGCGGCACATGGGAAGCATAAACTCGGCGTCACGGTTTGGGACAGCAGCGCCTCTTTCGTGCTGTGTGGTATCTTCCCCTTTGTATTAGTACTCCCGAGCGCACGCGCTTGTAATCACCAGACCGGTCCCTATTCTTACAGTGTACCATCATCTATGTCAAGAGAAAAAAACATGCAGGCGCGGGTGGAAGCAGTCGGGCCGAGCTTGTGCCCCAACCCGTGTTCCGCGACCGGTTTGTCTCGTTCGGAAGCGTCCATCAGACTCGCTCACTCAGCCAGATGGCGCCGCGACAGCCGGCCCTGATGGCGTTGGTGAGGAGCCAGTGCGGCTGGGCCTTCTTGGCGTCGTGCTCGACGGCGTGGTCGAGGTGCTCGAGCTCCTCGTCGCGGATGCGGCGGAGGGTGTCGATGAGGTCGAGGATCTCGGGTCCCGGGTCCTCACCGTCGGCCTCCCAGCGGGCGACGGTCTCGAGCAGGGTGCGGATCTGGCCGTTGTAGTGGTCGCCGATCTCCGTCTCGACGGCCTCGGTGCAGGCCATGGCGGCCTCGCGGCCCATGGCGGCCGTGGCCCAGCCGAGGCCCGAGGCCAGGACGGACCAGAGCGGGTACAGGGCCGTGGGGCGGACGCGGTGCCGGTGCAGCAGCGCGTTGAACGTCGCCAGGTGGCCGGCCTCCTGCTCGTACATGTGCCGCATCAGCGGCCGCAGGTGTGGGTGCCGCCGGACGAGGAGCGGCGTCTGCGCCTGGTAGATGAGCGTCGCGGCGAGCTCGCCCGCCTGGTTGACGCGCAGCTGCGGCGGCATCAGCCGAAGAGCTTTCGCGGCGGACGTGGGGGGGGGGGGTTCGGACTCACAGCGGAGGAGAGAAAGTCGCGCTGCTCCGCGGTGAGCGGCCTGCGCTTCTTCTTCTTCTCGTCGGCGGCTGTCGGGGTCGAGAAGGCGCGCGCTGCTGGGCGGGCGCAGACCAGCCTCGTCGACGGCCCGGGGGGGACGCGGCGGGCGAGGCTGCGCGTCGAGGCCATGATGGCGGTGCGAGCCTTGTCTCTGCCGACGCAGGCAAGGGTATATATATAGTAGTCGTGGGAGTAGGTGGTGGTGGTGGTGGTGGTGGTGACTGGTGAGTGGGATTGGGTGCGTTATCGGACGATAAGGAACCTGCTGCAACGGCAGCGAATGACGTCCGTCCGGCGGAGGCGGAAAAAGAGTCGCGCCGTCCGCTGGCGCAGGGGTCAGCAAGGAGCGCACGTCGCCGCACTCACCTGTGCCCTCTCGCCGTTGGGATTCCTCCCTCTCTCTGTTCATGCACACTGCCGGCCCCCCTCGCTGCGGGATTTCTCCTCCCCTTGACAATCTTCTCTCCCGCCCCCTCTCTCCTGCGGCTTCGGTGAATCAGACTTCTCGCGAACGGGGGAGCGCGGGGCCATCTGGGCTTTGCACACACGCCGCACATGCCCTCCCGCCCGCCGACTCGGTGCAGACGCCGCGCTTGACGAACGAGCTCGCCCGCCAACATTCGAGCCAAGCGGGCGCCTCATCATGGCCGACATCGACGATGAGCTCCTCGCGCTTGCGGGCGGCGACTCGGAGGACGAAGGGTCCGTCAGCTCGCGCAGAGATGGGTCCGCCTCGCCGCCGTCGTCGGCCCGGAAAGAGTCTGGAAAGAAGAAGACGAAGCGGCACAATGCCGACGATTCAGAGGAGGGCGAAGCGTGAGTTTTTTTCCCCCCCTCTCTATGAATCCCGCGCACAGGCTTTGCCAGCCCACAGCCCCCTCTCGACAGCTGGCAGCACCCCCGTTTGCACCTCTTGTTCGGCCTGTTCACCCTCATCAACCGCGTTTGCTCTTCATTACTGACACATCTTCTTCTTCCTCTGCCTTTCGCCCCCCCCAACCCCCTTCGATAGCTCATCCGCACCCGGAACCCCAAACTCGCTCGAGTCTGCACCCATGGATGAATCCGACTCGGACGCCGAGCAGCCGCCGCCCTCGCGTGAGCGTGCAGCGGCCGGCGCCCCTGCCGGCGGCTCCGTCTCCGGCCCCAGCTCGGACAAGTACCCCGTGGACGGCATGTTCGTCAGCCAGGCGGAAAAGGCGGAGATTATGGCGATGCGTGAGGTGGAGCGGGAGCAGATCATAGCCGACCGCATCTCGGAGATTGAGCGGCAAAGACAGAACCGGCTGCTGCGTCAGATGGTGACGAGCGTCGAGAACGAGGAGCGCAAGCACGACAAGAAGAAGCGGAGCGCCGACACGGCCGAGCTCGAGGAGGGCGAGCGCAAGGCGTCGCGCGCGCGCACGGGCAAGGCCAGCGAGACGGCCATGGACTCGTTCCGCCGGGCGCGGGCGGAGAAGCAGAGGCGCAAGGAGGACCAGGAGCGCCGCAAGGACGGCTTCTCGCCCCGGCGGGACTCGCGCGAGCCGGAGAGCGACGACGCCTACGAGCGGCCGCGGTCCCGGACGCCGGCGGAGAAGGAGGTCAAGAAGACGCTGCCGCCGCCGGAACTGCACGACTTTGAGCGGATCCGGATCGGCAGGAACGAGTTCGCCCAGGTGTGCTTCACGCCCGGCTTCGACGCGGCCATCACCGGATGCTACATCCGAGTCGCGGTCGGGGCTCACCCCGAGACGGGCATCGAGCAGTACCGCATGGCCGTCATCCACGGTACAGTGCCCCGCCCGAAGAGAGAGCGGAGAGGGAGACGGGAGAGGCTAACGAGGCGCAGGCTTCGTCATCGGTCGGCCGTACGCCGTGACGGGCCCCAACGGCACATTCGTTACGGACCAGTATGCCAAGGCGGCGCACGGGAAGGCGGTTAAGGAGTTTCCTTTCATTGCGGCCTCGAGCGGGCATTTCACCGAGGTGCGTGCGTCCCGACGGGGGGGCTGTGCGGGGGGAGACGGCAGGCTGACGGGGCGGCAGAGCGAGTTCAACCGGTACAAGGTGACGTGCCAGAACGAGGGCGTGGCGCTGCCGAGCAAGCAGTTCCTGGTGGAGCGGATCGACAGCATCAACGGGCTGCTCAAGCACAACTGGACGAGCGAGGAGATCAAGGCCGGGCTGGCGCGGCGCAACGAGCTAAAGCGGCGGTTCGACCCGGCGGAGCGGGAGCGGCTGGGCCGGCTGCTGGACTCGGCGGTGGCGCGGGGCGACGAGCAGAAGGCGGAGGAGGTGCAGGAGCAGCTGGACAAGCTGAGCAACCAGCGGCTCGCGTTCCGGACGACACTGGCGACGTCGAGCAAGGAGGGCGAGGGGGCGGCGTCGTCGGAGCAGGACCGGCTGGCGGAGCGCAACCGGGAGAACCGGCGGATGAACGCGGAGCAGGTGCGCAAGGCGCAGCTCAAGGAGAAGGCCAAGGCGCGGGAGATTGAACGGGCCCTTAAGCGGGGCGAGCAGGTGCCGGACGACCCGTCGCGGCGGCTGCGGACCAAGGCCAAGTTCGTGCACGACGTCAACGAGGCGGCCGCGTCGCAGAAGGGCAGCGCGGCGAGCACGCCGGCGGGGGCGGCGACGACGACGACGGCGACGACGGCGACGGCGACGGCGACGACGAAGGCGCAGATGGCGTCGCACCTGATGAGGCTGCAGGAGAAGAAGTACGAGGACAGCAAGGGCCTGCCGACGATCCACAAGCCGCTGATGGACGACGACGTCATTGGCGCGCTGGACCTGGAGATTGACGTGGAGATTTAGGACGACGGCCAGGAAGGGCGAGGGCGAGATGGCGTCGTCGTCGTTTGTTCTCGTGTCTGGCGGCTCTCTCTCGAGAGAGGCGGATGTGCCGGCCGAGGGCTGGGTCGATGCGGCAGATGGCAGACGGGCAGAGAGCGGACAGGCAGGCAGGAAGACAGGAAGACAGGCAGGCAGGCAGACAGGCAGAACGGAAGACGGTCAGACAGAAAGACGGTCTCGAGATAGAGGATACAGACGAATGCGACCAGGTACCGCCAGTTCCTTCGTGTGTATATCCTCCTCCACCAGCGACCGAGGCACAGGCCAGCTCGGCCGTCGTCCATGGACTCACTCGCCCGGCCCAGGCAGGCGAGGCTCAAGAAAGACAAGGAAAGGCAGAAAGACGGTCAACAGACAAGCCAAAGCACGCGAGGCACAGAAATGCTCGACCGACACACAAAGCACGAGAGGCAGCGGCACAGGTTGCAGGGCAAAGGTCGCCAGACAGAGGTTCCTTACGTAAAGCAGCCATGCCGTGCGTTTATCCGGCCGGCCGTCTTATCGTCCAGCCGTGCCGTGCGAGCGGCTATCGGCTTTGTCTGCGTAGGCACATGCCGAGACGGGGCACAGGGGCGGGCACTTGTGCTTGACGCGCACGCAAACCTGCCACGACACCTCTCTCTCTCTAGACGAGGGGGACCGAGGACGGAGACGACGGCGGAAGCAAACTCCGGAACCAACGGCGGAAGCAAACTCCGAGCTCAACGGCGGAAGCCAACCCCGGGACCAACGGCAGAAGCCAGCAACCGGGCCCGCAGCCGAGATGGCCGCCACGCCACCGCCACCGCCACCGCCAGGTATCTCGGCCCCCCTCCCCCCGGGGCCCGCTCGAGATAGCGGCCGGGCCGACGAAGGCTG
>NJEV01000079.1:0-42605 GCA_002591385.1 Cordyceps sp. RAO-2017
GTCGTCGAGCAGGCCCTGCGCGTCACCCGCGAGAGCCTCGAGGCCGTCTGCGAGGTCGTCGACGCCGACGCCTGACGCTTCCGGGGCCACGACGAGGGGGGCAATCATCCAGATGCTCTCCCTGCCTCGCCTCCCGCCGGAGCCATACTGGAGCCAGCCAGGGCAGGAGACGGGAGACACGAGGACAGACACAAGAGCCAGAGCAACTGCCAGCGCAAAAGACACAGGGACCAGGAACGACACGAGCCGCAGGAGCACCAGGCCGTGAGCGCCAGAGACCGAGGCCGGAGGGACAAAGAGCCCGCCACCATCACAAATCCATCCCCTCCGCAGACGTACGTACGTACGTACGTATATACACACACGCGCGCTACGCACACTGCTCGCCGGACCGGCCCCCATCTCTCCTCGCTCGCTCCTCGCAGCCAAGGCAATCGAATTCGCATCGTCTATCAAGCTACCGTAAACGTCAACGGAAAAAACTACCTCCGCCCGCCTCGTCTCTCTCCCCCGTGCCCCGTAGCCGTCCCCCTTCCACAAGTCATCTCCACAAGTCCGCCACCAGAGATCCGCCCCAGACGTGCCCACCAGACGTCGGCAGCATTCACGCCTCTCGACCGCCAGACCATCGTTTTTCTGCAGCCCACCGCACCCCTTCTAACAACTCCCCAGCCTAAAGCAGTGGCAGCAGCCTGCAACCAAGCCGTCCGTGTCCATTCTTCTCTCTGCCCACCGAGCCGCCTGCCCCGCGTCGACGCAACAATCAATGTACGGGTGCATGCCAAGGGGGGAGGGGGAGTCTTCCTAAAATACAGGCTTCGGCCGGCACCGGCACCGAGCCGGGGCCCGCCTAGTTGTAGAGGTCGTCGTCGTTGCCGGCGTCGCCGAACCCGTTGCCGGCGTCGCCTCCCGACTGACCGTCCGCCCCGCCCTCGGGGAACTTGAAGAAGGCGCCCGGGCCCGCGTTCTTCATCTGCTGCGCAAAGGCCTCGTAGCGCCGGATCTCGACGTCCGTCACCGACCGCCGCGCCATCTGCATCGCCTCCTCGAAGTGCGCCTTGGTCAGCTCCGGAACCGGGTCCTCCACGTCCTCGTCCATCGCCGTGTCCTCGCCGGCCGCCTCGCGCTTGGTCCGCACGATTTCCGTCGTGATGGCCTGCTTGATCGCAATCTTGACGGCCCGCTGCGTGATGAAGCCGAGGTCGGCGCCCGAGAAGCCGTGCGTATTGCTGGCGATGAAGCCGAGGTCGACGTCCTTGGCCACCGGAGTCTTGCGCAGCTGCGCCTTGAGGATGCCCAGGCGGCCGGGCTCGTCGGGCAGCGGCACGTAGATGAGCGAGTCCAGTCGCCCGGGGCGGCACAGCGCGGGGTCCAGCTGCTCCGGCCTGTTGGTGGCGCCAATGACGAACACGTTCTTCTTCGACGTCATGCCGTCCATTTCTGCGAGCAAAGTCAGCCTCACGCCAGCAACGACCACATGCTCGTCCGTCGGCTCGGCCCGTCACTCACCGGTAAGAAGCTGGTTGACGACGCGGTCGGAAGCGCCGCCGGCATCGCCGACGGAGCCGCCGCGAGCCTTGGCAATCGAATCCAGCTCGTCGAGGAAGACGACGCAGGGGGCCGCGGCGCGCGCCTTGTCGAAGATGTCGCGGATGTTGCTCTCCGACTCGCCGAACCACATGCTCAGCAGCTCGGGCCCCTTGACGGAGATGAAGTTGGCGGCGCACTCGTTGGCGACCGCCTTGGCCAACATCGTTTTACCGGTACCGGGGGGGCCGTAGAAGAGGACTCCCCGAGAGGGGGAGAGACCGAACTTGAGGAACATTTCGGGGTGGTCGACGGGGTACTGGACGCTCTCCCTGAGGTCCTGCTTGACGCCCTCGAGGCCGCCGATGTCGTCCCAGCGGACGTTGGGCACCTCCACGACGGCCACCTCGCGGAGGGCCGACGGGTTGGAGACGCCGAGGGCGAAGCGGAAGTTCTCCATCGTCACGCCGAGGGAGTCGAGCACCTCGGCGTCAATGGTGTCCTCGTCGAGATCGATGAGGTCCATCTTCTCGCGAATCTGCTGCATGGCCGACTCGGAGCAGAGGGCGGCCACGTCGGAGCCGACGTAGCCGTGCGTCTCGGCAGCAATCTGCTCCAGGTCCACGTCGTCGCCCAGCTTCATGTTCTTGGTGTGGATCTGGAGGATCTCGAGCCTGCCGGTCGGGTCGGGAATACCAATGTCCACCTCGCGGTCGAAACGGCCGAACCGCCGGAGAGCCGGGTCGATGGAGTTGGGGCGGTTCGTGGCCGCCATGACGACTACGTTGGAGCGAGCCTTCATTCCGTCCATGAGCGTCAGGAGTTGGGACACGACACGCCTCTCGACTTCGCCGTTCGTCTTCTCACGTTTCGGTGCGATCGAGTCGATCTCGTCGATGAAGATGATGGCCGGGGAGTTCTTCTCCGCCTCCTCGAAGGCCTTGCGCAGGTTGGACTCGGACTCGCCCGCCATCTTGGACATGATTTCCGGGCCGTTGATGAGGAAAAAGAAGGCGCCAGTCTCGTTGGCGACCGCCCGCGCCATCAACGTCTTGCCGGTACCCGGCGGGCCGTAGAGCAGGACTCCGCGAGGCGGCTTGATGCCGATGGACTTGAAGAGCTGAGGATGGCGAAGAGGCAGCTCGACCATCTCGCGGATCTGGGCCATTTGCTTGCGGCAGCCACCGATGTCGTCGTAGCCGACCTCGTTAAGATTGTTCTCCTCCTCGTCGCGCTGGATGGGCTCGCCCTCGCAGTGGATGACGGTGTCCTGGGCGACGATGCCGTACTCCGGGGGGTCGACGTCGACCACCTTGAACTCCACTTGCCGCATGCCACCGCGGACGAGGAAGGTGTCACCCTTGCGAGCCGGCCGATAGGCCTCGAGGAAGTAGGGCGAGAGGAAGACGTCAAAGAGCGAGCCGGTCAGGCCTTCGACGGTGTCCGCAATAGGCAAGACCGCGATTCGTTTGGCCTGCGGGAGGCGTCGACACGTCAGCGACACTGAGTGTGCAGGGCCATTGCGGGAGTGGAAAAACTCACGTATTTGATGTCTGGGCACGCGTGGATCGTGATCATGTCTCCGTGCTTGACGCGGAGATTGTGGCGGACGACACGGTTGATCCTGGCGCTGCCGTCGTCCAGCTCCTCGTCGGCAAGGACGATGAGTACCGTGTCCTTCCTCTTCTTGCCTCGGACGAGAACAGTGTCACCCCGGAAGAGCTGCAGCGTCTCCATGGTGGTCTCGGATAGAGCGATGATGCTGTTGTCATCGTTGACGGCATCGGTGACCCTGCAATCTCGTCAGAACATGGCGTTGACCATGACCGAGGTACGCAGCGAACGAGCGGGTACCCACATGAGCTGGTTGGGCTTCTTCTTCTTCTTGAGGATCGCCGTCGCCGTGTCATCATCCTACAAGGTCGTTAGCTGTGGCGACGACGACGGACCATGGAGTCGGCGGGGGAAACCAACGTTCTTGATCTCTGCGCCGGAAGGGTCGCTGGAGGAGAGGTGTCAGCAAGGATCCATCGCAATCGGCCGATAGAGTCGGGCAGCATCATACGTCAAGTTGACCTTGTGTTTGTGGTCTTCGGGCTGGGAAGCCATCGCGTCCGGATTGCTTCGAGACGAAGCCGCTATTCGGGTTTGGACGGGGTGGAAACGTGGCCAGCAGGGCCAAGGCGTGCAGCGAGCAGGAAGGGAAAGAGACGAGGGCAAGACGAGAGGGAGAGATGCGTGAGCGCGTGAGCGTGTTCTGCGGAAAGAAAAGTGGGCGAAAAGGCCTTCCAGCGAAGGGGGGGGGGGGATGGAGGGAGGGAGATGATGAATGGGGAAGAGAAGAGGTTGAGGGAGGCGGAAAGAAGCTCGACGTTTGTGAGATAACTAAGGTCTCAGCGACGAGGTCGAGCACGGCAGAGGTACGGAGAATGCTGAGCCAATGATATCACCAGCTGGGGCGGGCGGAGCGGAAGATTGATGATGCAGCTCACTGGAGCCTAGAGAGCTCGCCCCGCAAGCAGCCGCCGAAGCACTGAAGCGCCACCTGGCAGGCCAGCAGCCGAGGCGGCCACCGCTGGAGACTCCCTGGAAGCTTCTGTTGCCTTCCACTGCAGCTGACGCGACCACTGCGGCAAGGCACTGCCGCACTGCCAGCACTGCCAGCACTGCCAGAATTTGGCCGTGCGCGATTACATAACCATGACCCTTCAACACCAGGCAACCGGTGGACGCGCACGTTTGGCTCAGACAGAGCGTGGCGCTTCTTCCGGCCTACGCTCCCTGCATGCCCCTTTTTCCTTGAGGTTGAGAGATAAGGTCAGGCAGTCTCCACGTGACTGGCCAGTTTTGTTGCTGGATGTCATGTCCTGAACGACATGAGACCCACGTCTGCCACGTCGATTGACCAAGTTATCCAACAGTTATCAAAGATGTGTGGTATTGACATGCCACCGGCCAGCCTCTCCTCTCAGGGTGTTCACACTCAGTCCTCTCTCTCTCTCTCCTCATCCTGCCGGATTGGCGGCAAGGCAGCGGATCCTGCTCATTCGTCCTTTTCGAACGCATCGTTCAGATACCGCACGAACATTTCTCTCAGTCCGTCCGGAGTCAAGTTGCCGACCGACTCCAGCCCGATACCGCCCCTGTTCAGGCCAACAAAGGCCCGCCTGAGCCTCTGCAGCTGCGGGAGCCCGAGCTGCTTGCCGACGGGCAGCTCGACGACCAGGTTGGGCTTGCCGGGGGCGCTCAGCGGCACCTTGGCCTCTCCGGCGCCATCCGCCTGCTGGTCGAGGATGCGCCTGACGACGTCCTGCGTCTCGCGGTCGAGGACGTAGAGGTAGTCGCCGCCGGCGTCGCGGCCGCGCGGCGCCGTGGCCTGGTTGGGGCGGACGACGGGTCGCCCGTCACCGGCCACGGCCTCCCACAGGGCGTCAAACGTCTTGCGCGCCTGGGCCGCGTCGTCGTCCCAGACGAGGGTGAAGAGCGGGCTGTCCCAGCGGGTCATCGCGTTGGGCTCCTCGTAGCGGAAGACGAGGTTGTCCCAGTTGCCGGGCTCGTACGCGTCGGCCGCGCCCTGCTGCAGCCGCTCGTGGTTGAGCCGGCGCGCCGTCTCGACGGGGCAGCCGATCTGCAGGACGCAGCTCGGCGTGCGCACGGCCTTGGCCTCGCAGTGCAGCTGGTAGCGCCAGCCCTTGATGTAGTTAAGCCCGTCGAGGATGACGAAGTCGCGGTCGGACAGCACGCGCTTCACGGCGCCGTACATGGCCGCGCGCGCGTCCTTCTCCGACGCGTTGGCCGAGCGCGTGTGCGCCGGCACCTTGTCCGGCGACAGGTCGTATACGGACCGCGCGATGGACAGCGAGTCGTCCGAGACGAGGTGCAGGCGGTGCTCGGCCTCAGCGAGGCGCTCCGTGAGATACTCATGGAGCTGCCGCGCGCGCGTCGACTTGCCCGACGTGGGAAGGCCCGTGACGACGATCAACTGTGAGCACGTCAGTCGGCGGGCGGAACAGAGCAAAGGGCGAGAGCGGGAGGGCCGTCCTACCGGCATGGCGACCGTCGCAGCGTGGCAAGGGGCCGCCTTTCATGTCATGCCGCCTACCAATGCCTCTTTGCTCATATTGGAGGCTTGAATTTATTTCTCGAAATTTCAAGAAGCGGATTCGATGTTCCCCTCCAGAGTTACGTGGCGCCGCCGGACACCCACAGCTCGGGTAATCATCGGTACCCTGCAGCAAGGACAGTCACGTCGCGATACCGTGCTTTGAGATTCTAATACGGGCCTGTGATGAAGTGGTCGCATGACGAGGTGCATGTCCAGGATAAATAGCTTGAGACTCTGGTCTCTCAATCAAATATCTACGGGTTGCCGAGGAAACGGCGTTTCTTGTGCAAAATATGTGCAGATAATCCCCACAGTATGCCCGTATCTCGACGTGGCATCGTGCGTCGAGGAGAGTCAGACTCTACGTCCTATCGCTTCATTCGCATCAACCGACTGCCTCCTTGCCTTGGAGAAAACGCACGGTATCCAAAGCCGTTCGGCGCAGAAAAGGGGCAGATAAGAGGCAGCCGAACAAGGTTAGCAAGTCTCTTACATGACCACGCAGCAGGCCTTTTCCAGCTTGCGCATGATGCGCGGGAGCGCCTTTTCCACCAGTTGTGCAATGTCGTCCTGCTGCTGGTTCCCTTGCTGCTGGTTCCCGTGATGCGGCTGGTTCCCGTGGTGCTGCGGCGGCTGCTGGTGCCCGCCCGGATGCGCTGCGTGTCCGCCGCCGTGATGCTGGCCGCCTCCGCCGCCGTGGTGCTGAGGGGTGATCGGCTCGCCGCCCTGGAGGTTGATGTATATCCGGCCCGCATTCTCCTCCGTACGGTACTTGAGGCCAAGCTCGCGACACAGCTCCTCGACCTTGGGCTTGATTTTCTGCACGTGGCCGGCCGAGTGGTGTCCCTTGCCGACGATGGCGTGCAGATGTGTTTGGCCGCGCGCCTGGTCCGCCCGGATGCGCTGCTCCAGGATGCGCTCGGCTTCCTCGACGAACTGCCCGTGCAGGTCGATGGCGTCGGGCTCGACCTTGCCGGGCGCGTTGTTTTCACGAAAGATGTAGTCGGATGCCTGGCGGTTATACTCGTCCATCTTGGCGTCGTGCATCTTGCCCTGGTTCGACAGCACCTTGGCGCCTGCGCCGTCACCCGACTTGTACGCTTGGCGGGACTGTGAAAAACAATATTCGAGTCAGCCGGCCGCCCGCAACGTGCAATTGTGTGCGCGCCCGGTGTCCCTACCCGGTCGAAGCACGAGTTGCGCTTGTCGGCTTCGGCGCGCGCCATGTCGCGCAGGCGATCGTATTCGTGCTCGGCTTCGTCGTTGTCGCCGGAGTGTAGGGCTGCGTCGGGCCGTGTCAGTGAAATCCAGGGCTCCATTTGAGGGCTCAATGGCCTGGAGGCGCATTCATCGTACCTCGGCCGCCCAATCTTGCCATTGGGAACGCCATGGTCGCCAAGGAGCCGCGGCCACTGGGACGGGGATCGCTTCAGTCGATGATGTGGGCGAGCGAGCGTGTCGAGCACGGCGCGGGCTGCGGCAAAGGAGGTGAACAAGGCGGCCGGGTCCAGGCGTCCAGTGAGAAGAAGGCTGGTGCGACGCGGCTCTTTGTAGCCCCCTCCCCTCCCCTAATCTGCCGGGGATCGCCTTAGTCGATGATGTGGGCGAGCGAGCGTGTCGAGCACGGCGCGAGCAGCGGCAAAGGAGGTGAACGAGGCGGCCGGGTCCAGGCGTCCAGTGAGAAGAAGGCTGGTGCGACGCGGCTCTTTATAGCCCCCTCCCCTCCCTGAATCTGCCGGGGATCGCTTTAGTTGATGATGTGGGCGAGCGAGCGTGTCGAGCACGGCGCGAGCAGCGGCAAAGGAGGTGAACGAGGCAGCCGGGTTCAGGCGTCCAGTGAGAAAAAAGCTGGGGCGACGCGGCTCTTTATAGGGGGCGATGCGGCTCTTTATAGCCCCCTCCCCTCCCCTGATCTGCTGGCGGTGGACCTTGGAGCCTGCGCTTTCGGTGTGGCCGGGGACGCCATCGTGGCGTTGTCGACTCGGTCCAGCCCAGGGCCGCCTATTCTGCGGTCGATGCGAGGATGAAGCTTCTGGCGGAGTCCGATGACGATGCACGTGTCTACAGCCGCTGTGTACATACACATCTGCCCGGCGCCTTCCGTAGGAGCTCTGTAGCCTGGGCCGATCGAGGCACAGGTTGGGCAGGCACGTCTAGTGGGTTGTCGAAAGTCCCTACTAAGAAGAACTACTACCCTATAGTGTTACTTTTTTAAGGAACTTAATAATTTCAGCTATATTGTTTTTTCTGAATAGTTTATATTTTAGATCAAAGGTTATAAGTAGTAAAGTAAAGAAAATATAATTTATATATTTAATAGCTTTTTAAAAATTAAAGAAGCTTTTTTTCTCTCTAGCCTTTTAGTATATACTTCTAAAAAGCGATATCTTTACTTTAAAAAACTATCTTTTACTGTTAGTCTCATTTTCTAAGCTTCTATAAGCTAAATAAAAACTAAGAGCTAATATTCTAGTCGCGAACTGACTTAGTTGGGACTTCTGGAAAGCACTGTACCTTCTGTACCTCGCCTCACGAATGCCCACAGCACGTGAGCTGCCAGATACTACTACGTAGTACCTAGGTATTTTTCGACGAGGCAATGCAAGTCGTTGGAGATGATTCCTATCAACCCCAGATCCACAGTCAATCGCGATTATTTTCAAACAAATTTATTCAATCGTTATTTATTTTCAGTGTACTGTTTCAACTTGTATTCGAGGCGGCCACTGGCGCCGTATCAAACAGAGATGCCCTGACTTCATGTGCTGTCCTACGTTGTACCTTCACCCTGGGTCCCGCTCAACCTTTTAACAAGAAGACGCCGGGCACGAGCGGCAGAACAAGGTGCGGTGCGCCGCGCTCGAAGGATCGCCCGTGGAGCCAACGATAGCCAACCTGCATTGTATCGGCTGCGCCGTCTACTGGCACTCTCGGGACGTGGCCTTGGGTATCTCCGGGGTTTCCCTCGCCTGAAACACGAACATCTCCGTGCTCCAGCGAGGCCACACCTGCAAACGTCCCGTTTTCAATCAACCCCAGACGCGAGGGTATTCTGGAGCCCTGCTGGTGTCGTCCGATGATTTTTGGAACTTGCGGGCTGTTGTCGGTGCTCTTCTGGCCTGAGTGGCCCACCGGCTGCCGTGTCGGGTCGGCGTGGCGGTCAGCGTTTGCCTTCCGTGTCATCCTCCAGAGCGTTACGAAGCCGCTCCTCTTGCCTTTTCCAGTGGCTGCCTTCCTGGTAGTCGGAGCTGATCTTGAGCGCCCTCCTCAGGCGCTCGCTCTCTTTGATCTTGGCATCTGCCATCTCGTGAACCTGGTGCGCCTTGAAGGCCTTGCGCGAGCCACCATCCCTCTTCTCTTTCGACTCGGCCGAGAGTTTCTTCCGGAGCTCGTCGCAGCGGCGGTCGATTTCCTCTTCTTCGACCCTGGAATCGACGTCAGCAGACGTTGCCCGCGAACGGAAGACTACGTCAGAGGCAGGGCCATACTCTTCTTCTTCCAGCTGGTCACGTAGCTCGAAAACCCGGACTTCGATCTGGCGCTTGCGCTCATGTTCTAGTATTCCCTTGTCTGGCTGCCGTTGCTTGTGTCGCAGCGTATCCAGGTCTTTGGGGTACGGTGCGCCGTAGTCGCGAGGCTTCATGTGCGCCAAGTTGCGCTGGACGTAGCCGGACGTGCCACTGCCTCGCGGCGTGGAGAGACCGACATTGTCCGACATGGTCGAGGGTCAAGATGGCGGTTGCGGAACAGGTACTGCTAAGATCGGTCGTCTGGAACGGCTCTGGCCTTTACGTCGATGAGAGCGATCAAAAGATGTCCTCCGCGGCAGAGAGATGACGAAGGGGGGAACGTATCAAGAAGGCGGTGAGGATGCCGCTACCCGATAAGATGCGGCAGAATTGATAAACGCGGGAGCCGCACTGCCACTAAACAAAACGACGTCAAAGCTCGGAAGCTCAAGAGTCACGGCTTTAACTGGGCGAGGGCGAGCCGAACCTGCACAGCTTATAAGTGAAGAAGCATCAACACTAAACAGACGGTATTGTCCCATCCTTCAAAGCCGCAGATGCTCCACCTCATTTCACCACCATTGATTGAAACCTTCCAGAGCCACCGTTCTCCCACCCGAGTTCATCACGATGCCTCATTTGCCGCCGGTCGCCGCGCAACATCGAGGAGAGCCGGTGTTTCCGCCCGTCAGCAAAGATCACATCCGGAACTGTTCGTACGATGCGTGGTTCCCCAGGTACAGAGGCTTCTGTCTCAAGTCGCGCGTCATCCCGCTGCCCCAGAGTGTCGTGTCGTACCTGCACGAAGACGGCATCATCTTGGCGGACGACGATGACGACGGCAGCGGTGAGCAGACGGAGGAGGAGTGGCACGCTTCCGTGCCAACAAGTGCTCCCGATGCGACGCCCGAAGACTCGTCCGACGACGAAGGGCAAGAGCCTCGGCTGCCTCCCAACAAGAGATTCCCCGAGACGCACAAGCTGATCGGAGACACCATCGCGGAACTGGGAGGCGCCGTCGCTCCAAAGCTGAACTGGTCATCGCCCAAGGACGCCAAGTGGATATCGCCGCACCAGAACACGCTCAAGTGCACCTCCCCCAACGACGTCTACTTGCTGCTGAAGTCGTCTTCCTTCGTCTCGCACGACCTAGCCCATGCCTTTGACGGCTGCACGCCGGCCCCCCCGTCGCAGCCGCTGACCACCGTGCTCGTGCTCCGGCCCTTCTTCACTCCGCACGTCGCTCTCGAGTTTCGCTGCTTCGTCAAGCATCGCTCCCTCATAGCAATCTCACAGCGGGACCTCAACTATTACTCCTTCCTCATGGGGCTGCGGCCCTCCATCTGGAAGAAAATCCGGATATTCTTCACGGAAAAGCTGAGGCTCACGTTCCCCGACGCGAGCTTTGCCTTTGACGTCTATCTTCCGGAGGACCCGGGCGCGGATGACGGCCTCGGCAGGGTCCGCCTCATAGACATCAACCCTTGGGCCCCGAGGACCGACAGCCTTCTGTTCTCGTGGGCGGAGTTGCTGGATATGGAGGTTCGCTCTCCACTGTACGGGTCTGCCGTCTCGGGCGTGGATGGCGGCGGCGGCGGCGGCGACGATATGGGTGTGGGAGAGGCCGAGGAAGATGCCAGCGTCGAGTACAGTCCAGGCGCCTCGCCCGAGCTGAGGCTGATTGAGAAAGATGATCCGGCCGCCTTCAACTTCAGCTCGCCGCAGTACTCGGCCCACAAGCTTCCCAAGGAGGTCGTCGACGCCAGCATGTTGGGCGGGAGCGGGCTGCGAGAGTTTGCGGAGCAATGGAAAGAGATTACCGAGGGTAGAGGAGGCGAGCCATGGAGCCAGCTGGGAGGCTCGAACGCGTGAGGGATCTTGTGCGTCTTGCTGGGCTTCTCTGTAGGATTCGATAGGAGAGCCGTCGCGGCGCGGTGAAGGCAAGACGACCAGCCCAAAAGGACTTTGGGCACGATTCGGTGAGTTGACAGACTTTGGTGTTTGTGTGCTCGTGAGATCGTCTGCTGATACGTTGCGCCAGCAACTCGAGTTCCTCGCCGCTGGCACCTCCTAGCCAAGCCAGTTCTGCCGCGCGAGGAATCGATACATTGTGCGCCTGTGTTGTTTGTTCACGGTAGCGTTGAAGCGAGCCTTGAATGCGAACCCATGGCCATTGATCTATTGCCGAACCGCGCTAACCGCAACCGCGACTCTCGGGGCCCTTTCGAATAGGGACAATAGGAGCAAAATGAAGAAGACTGCCGCCGACCACGGTATATCTCTCGCCTTTCTGCGAGAAGATGGTCTCAACCGTTCTCATCATCACCATATGCTTCACTTTCGTTTATCTCACTCTACCTTGACTTGCGCGCAAGAATTTCGCATCGCAGACTCGACATCCCGGGTTGGATTACACCTCCGGCGCCTGTGAGAAGCCGCGTGGATCACGATAGGACGAAATCGCCAGCTGCGAGCGTTTCAACATGGCTGGCAGCAACGGACGAGGCACCCCTGGGCGGGTGTCCAAATCCCCTTCCGTGTCCCGGGGCGGCAGCCGCCAGGCGTCGCTGTCGCCAAGTGCGGAGCGTCGACTCGAACGCCTGCTCGACGCTGGCCAACTCCAGCCTTCGACATCGTTGCCTGCAACAGCGGGCGGGAACAGCAACGAAGTTCCCATCGATCCGCAGTTGGGGTCTCTCGTAGGCGAGCAGGACCCGTACTTTGGATTCGAGGAGGCCGCGCTCGTCCAGGCTCTCGGACAAGGGGATCCGCAAAGCTCGAGCTCGGTCAATACTGGCAGCTCCGTCCCTCCAGCTGCGTCGAGCCCCAACTCGGCTGTCACTTGGGAACAGCTACTTGCGTCTTCTCCGCAGAATGACCAGCAGCACGCTGGACAATATCTTGCACCGTCTGAGCGATTTGAGCCGCAGCAGCCGCAGCAGCAGAGCGGCCCGCAGCAGGGCGGAGACAATCCTTCGACCGTTGGCGTGACCGACCAGACCGCGCAGCAGTCGAGCCGGCCGTCGTTCCAGCAGCAGCAGGACGTTCAGCAGCAGGGAGCCGAGGAGCAGGACGACCAGGAATTCGAGCGTCTCCTGGCAGAATACTGCAACTTTCCGGAGGACATGGGGCAGCTCAGCGAGCCGCAGCAGCCGCAGCAGGCGGCGGCTCAGACGCCCGAGGCCACTCAGGAAGTGTCGCCGGAGGCCAAAGACGAGGTGTCGCCGGAGGCCAAAGAAGAGGTGTCGCCTCGGGCGCCGGCTACCACTCGCGCTCCCGTCGCAACAGGCGAGCAGCAGGTGGCGCCGCAGCCGCCAGAGAACAGCCGTCCCCCGACATCGCCAGAGAGCGAGGACAGGGAGGGCGGCGTCCAGGTCCGCACGGGCGAGCAGGTGGTGACGACTGCGTACAGCTCGGTCAGGATCGACAGCGTCCTGTGCAAGAGACTGGCCCGCGAGCCGGCCAGACGCGAGCCGATCCAGCGCCGCCCCGGGCAGGTGCTGAACACCGGACGACGAAGCAACGTGGAGGCGCTGCTGGCGCACGTTACCGGACAGGTGGCAGGCGAGGCGTGCAAGAACTGTCGCAAAGAGCACGGCCCGTGGACGCAGTGCGTCGTTTACAGCGGGCAAATGTGCGGCAGCTGCTCCAACTGTTGGTTCAATGCCAGCGGCGCGCGGTGCAGCTTTCGTGGTGAGTGTTGCTCGGGTGATGTCCTCTCTGTTCATCTTCCTCCACAACCCTCGTTCGTTTGTCTCCCGCCACAACCCTTGTTCGTTTGTCTCCCTCGACAACTCTTCTTCGTTTGTCTCCCTCGAAAACTCTTGCTCTTCTCTCCTCTGCCTCGACCACTCTTTGCTCTTCTCGCACCTCGTCAACCGCCCTCTTTGCACCCGACGAAGCCTGCAGCGATGGGGCTGACTCTCCCGATAGCCGAGCAGAACACTCCTCCTGCGGCCCAGCAGCAGGCGGCCCAGCAGCAGGCCAGTCTCCAGCAGGCCGCCCTTCAGCAGGCCGCTCTTCAACGGGCCTCGCAGCAGCCGGTCCCCCAGCAGCCGGCTCGTCAGCAGTCGGTCTCGCAGCAGCCGGCTCCGCAGCAGCCCGTCTTCCAGCAGGCTGCGCAGCAGCAGCAGCTCCAGCAGCTCCAGCAGCAGCAGCAGCTCCAGCAGCTGCAGGGTTCCCAGCGCTACCAGCAGCAGCTCCAGCGCTTCCGGCAGCAGCGCCAGCTCCAGCAGGCGGGCCAGCAGCCGCTCCCGCAGCCCGGCCAGCAGCAGCCGGTGCGCGTTGCGCCGCGTCACCGCGATCGCCCGCTCCTCCACCGCCAGCCGGTGGATGTAGAGCGACGTCGCCAGGTACACGCCCGTGCTCATCGGGCAGTACTGGTGCAGCCGCAGCAGGTACTGCCCGATCCCGATCGGCGGCTCCAGCTTGCTGTAGAACTTGCGCGTGATGGCCCCGTGCTGCAGGTTGACCGGCTGCGAGTCGGCCCCGATGATGATGTACGGCTGTGGCGCCGCCGCCGGCGACCGTTGCCGAAGCTGCACCCCGTCCACTCGCTCCGCCGACGGGCACCCCGCCGCCGCCGCCGCCGCCGCCGCCGGCCCGCTGTCCTCCTGACACCTCGCCTGCTGCCGCTCCAGCTGCTGCAGCTGCAACGCCTTCAGCTGCGCCGCCATCGACGCGCTGTACGCCTGGAGCTTGTTGTTTAGGCTCCCGCGCCGGCCGCCCGGGGGTGCTTGGGGTGGCTGCCTCTGGGCCGCGGCGCCATCGACGACCGCCCCCCCGTCGTCGACCTCGTTGTCGTCGTCCTTTTCGCCGTCCGCACCCCGTTGTTGCCGTGGCTGCGGCGGCTGCGACGATGACGCCGGCGACGGCGACGGCGACGACTGCTGTCGCAGCAGCTTGGCCAAGCTCTTTTCCGAATGCGACCGCGCAATCCTGTCCTTCTCCACCTGCAACCCGCTCATCTGCGGGTCCGTCGGCGTCTTGGGCGGCGGCGTCGGCGGGATGTCGCCCGTCATCCGCACCAGGAGCTCGACGCTGGCGCTCAGCAGCTTGAGGGCCTCGATGGGCGCCAGCCGGAACAGCTCGTGCTCGTCGGCCATGGGCGGTGCGTCGATGGCGAGGTGCGGGTCCGACGACGGTACCGGAGGCGGCGGAGGCGGCGGTGGCGGGTGATCGTCGTCGCGGGCCTCAGTCGTCGGCTCCGCGGGCGCGATTTCGTGCTGCGTCGTCGACGTCGCCGTCGCTCCAGAACAGTCTTGCTGGCGGGAGGAGAGGAAGGACGGAGAGGAGGAGGTGGTGGTGGGCGCGTCCGTCATGGCCCCCCGTGCGCTCGACGGTCAGGGCTCGCTGCCGCCGCCGCCAGCCGGGCAGAACGACTCGACTCGGGACGGAGCGGGGCCGACGCGAAGAGCGGGAGCGCGCTCTGGTACTTCAGCGCGGCGAGGCGGCACCGGTGCGCCCTGGTGATCCGTGTGCTGAAGGACGTGAGGCGTCGCACGGTGCGCTGGCATGCATATTCCCTCCCCTGGCTGTACCGCTGCGTCTCCCTGGTCCGGCTGCCGCGCGACCCAGGGGATATCGGTAAAGAAAGAAGGGCGGCGTGTAAGAGGGGGGGTCGCTGAGGAGGACAAGAAGGCGATGTTGGGCGTGCGGGGAGGAGGCGAGAGTCGTCGTCGTCGTCGACGTCGTCGTCGTCGAGCGGACGTCGCTCGTCGTCGTCGTCGCCGGAGCAAAAGGAGGCGCCCCTCGTCCAAGTAGCAGACGGCGGCGAGGGAGTCGAAGCTGTGCGCCCGAATGCGCCGTTGCGGCTCCTATGATGCTGCGGTCGGACGAGAGAGAGAGAGAGAAGATGGGAGGCGGCGAGAAGACGGGAGCGAGTCGGTCGGGCTAGACGGCAAGAGGCGGGAGTGGAAACTCGGCGGGCCAAGTCATGATGAAGGCGCACGAGGCATGGCGAGAGAGTCGTCGAGGAGGCCGAACGGTGCGAGGGGGGAAGACGAGTAGAAGAATCGCTGAAGACAGGAGAGAGAGGAGCGAGAGAAGAGGGCAGATCGACAAAGACGAGATGGGGGCCGCGACCCGCCAAGGCGTATTTAGCAGGTCCCTACCTTACAGCTGGCTGGGCGGAGGTACCTCGCTGGGGTCCCGGATGTTCTGGAAGAGCAAGTACCTGCCCCGCCCAGCCGCCCGCGAAAAGCTACCTGGACACAAAGGCCCGCCGGCGCACGTGAAGTCGCCCGCCCCGGAACCGCCCGCTAGGCAGGCGCTAAAAAAAAGCAAACGGGCGCAGCGTCATCATCGGCGAGGCACGTGCCAGAGGTCCCCCCCAGCCCCAGCCCCTTCAGCGTCTTCACACACGTCAGCTGGGCTACTGCTTTATAGACGTGTACCTTCATCCCTACGTACATACGTATGTACATGCCGTGGCTGGGAACAGTCTGCAACTGCCCCTCCTCGGCCCTTCTCTCCCTCCTCGGCCCCGGCTTGCCGCGGCTCCACACAGGGGTCCTGCCCGGCCGCGAACCGCTAACGGCCCGTGTCTCGCCTGTCTGCTGCCCGCCAAACGGCTCTGCCTCGTGACAAGGGATGAGACAAGACAAAAGAAAAAAGAGGTATAAAAAAACAGGCTATGCAGAAGACAAGGGGAAAAGGAAAAAAAAAAAGGGGGAGCTAAAGCCCGTCTCAGAGAACCTGATGCAGAATGACCGAAATAGACGGCATTCTCACTAATCGCCATCGTCTCTTTAGGAAGCTGACCCGTGCTGTCGACAGAAGAAGCACACGTTCCATCCACTCAGCATTCCACGACGACTGCGAGGCAACAGCTCTCTATACATACATACGTACAGTACGATCCATCTGAATATAGTAGTGTGTTGCATGTTTGATGGTGTGTATGTACTAATGTATGTTTATATCGCGGCCTGGGCTGCACGTACGGCGTACGGCCCGGCCCGTATGCATCCTCCTCGGACAACGCCCGATACAGACAGCCTCTACCAGCCGAGTCGCACGACCACCACAGCAGCAGCACATGAACCACCAGCCGCCTCGCTCCTGCGCGCCTTCTCGCAACCCCTTCTCCCTCTGCTCCTCTCCCCCCTCCCCCCTCAGCAGCCCGGCACCACCGAGCAGTCCACCACCGCCGTCTGGCCCGCCTGCACCTTGGCAATCGCCTCCCTCAGCACCCCCTCCAGCTCCGACGCCCGCGAAACCTTGGCCGCGAACACGTCCCCGTCCGCCGCCGCCTTGGCGATGCCCGCATAGTCCGGCACCGGGTCGAACGAGATGTTGGCTTCCTCGTTGCTCGCCTTGGACCCCAGCCCGTCGGGGTGCACCAACAGCAGCGACCGCCTCGGAGCGTGCCATCCTGCAAGAAAGTAGGGCACAGTCATCAGCATCTCTCACCACCCGCCTTCGACGGCCACGACGACGGACAAGACTCACCCTTGTTGTTGAGCACAATGGTCAGCACGGGGATCTTGTATCTCTTCGAGATCCAGTATACGCTGCCCGGCACCGAAAACAGGTAGGTGCCGTCCCCGACAATCTGCACCACAAACTTGCCCTTGCCGCCGCTCTCGGCGTCCGTCGCGAGCTTGATGCCCAGCGCGCCGCCCCCGGACCAGCCGAGGCCGCCGCCGCCGCAGTTGATCCACGACCCCGGCGTCGTCGGCTGTAGGTTGTTGTGCACGAACCCTGTGTTGGTCACGGCCTCGACGGCCCACAGCGTGTCCTCGGGACACATCTGCTTCAGCGTCCGCGACAGGTAGCCCGTCCCAAAGCTGCCGTCCTCGAGAGGCTTGGCCTTTTGCGCGATGCCGTCCAGGAGCTCCTTGTACTCGCGCTCCACCCGTGCCGCCGCCTGCGTCGTGTCCCGCGCCCGCAGCTTGTCGGCGGCCGGGCCCGTCTTGAGCGCCGCCGTCAACTGCTCGATCGATGTCAGGGCGTCGGCTCGGAATCTCGCGCCCGCATCAATGTAAAATAGGGGCATCTGCTGCTTAAGGGGGTCGATGTCGACGTGGAAGATCTTGGCATCTTTGCGCGGCCTGCACAGCGTAGGGATCCACGGCACGTCGCAGTCGACGACGAGGATGGCGTCGGCCTGCGTAATGGCATCGTCGACGCCGAACCGGATGCCTCGCCAGGCCGGGTGGTCGGCCGGAAAGCACATATCGCTGCCCCCGCAGTCCACCACCTGCAGACCCTTGACCGTATTGGCGAGCTCGACAAGGGCTCCGGGCACCTTGTGGTTCCTGCCGCCATAGGCGGTCACGACGAGGGGGCGCTCGGCGCCGGCCAGGGCGTCGGCGATGCTATCGATGCCGCGCTGGGGGAGGCCTCCGAGCTGCACCGGATCCCAGTCGCCCTGCCGGAGCGAGTAGGGCTCGATATCGGCCTCCATAACCTCGCGGGCGCCGCATAGGTAAACGGGGCCTTGAGGGTCCGACTTGGCAAATTGGAGGGCGCGGTTGACCATCTGCTTAACATTGGTTCCCGTCTTAATTTCGGCCGAGTAGCGGCAGTACTGGGACACAATCTGCTTCTGGTCGGGCACGTCCTGGATCCAATGGATAAATTCGGTACGGCTCCCGCGGAGCTCGCCGTCTAGTGTAAAGGGGGACAGGCCAGCAAAGAGGAGGACAGGGGCGCGGCCGGTGGACGAGTTGTGCACCGCCGCCCCGAGACCCTGCGTGCCGACATCAACGTGGACGATGACGCATTGGGGCTTGCCCGTCAGCCGAGCGTAGCCGTCTGCCATAGACATGGCTACCATCTAGACGTGAACACGTACGGGCGGAAGCGTCAGCCAGTCTCCGTCGGCCAGTCCTCATCGCGCCACTCTGCCCGTCTCGTCGAATCCCACAGACCAAGGTCTTGCTTGTCGAGATGGACGCGGATCGGGGGAGCATGGGGGTAGGGGCAGGGTCAGGGACAAATGGTGAGCCAGGCTCATACCTCGTTTGGGCAGGTGATGATGCGCGGGAATTTGCCCTTGGCCTCGCGCTGACCCTTGACCATGGCCTCGATGATGCTGGGATGATCGGAGCCGAGGTTGACAAAACAGTGGGTGATGCCGGCCTCCCAGACAGCCTCGAAGAAGGCAAACGAGGCCGTGTAGACGTTGGCGTTGGCCGGGTCAGCCTTCCGCAGGGCCGAAGTGGAGGCGTGTCGGACAGCCAGGGCGGGAGGGTTGCCGGCCGAGAGACATTTCGCCGGTCGGCTGCCAGTGGCGTTTCGGGCTTCGGGCGGGGCGGGGGAGGCCGTGTCGGCCGTCGCGGGCGGACTGCGGGCGCCGGTGAAGAGGGACGAGACCGGGGCGGGGCGGATGATCGGCAGTCGGCACCTCGACAAGGCCGCCGGTGAGACGAGTCCAGAGCGCCGGAGCAGGGCCATGAGGGGAAGGGGATGAGGGGAGAGGGGGGAGAGGGGGGTGGTAGCGATGGGAAAGGGGAGGGACCACGCCGTGTGCTGGTTGGCCGGCGCCCTGTAGGCTGTGACGAGGTCAGCAAAAAGACACAGGGTAAGGGGACTGTGTCGACGGAGTGACGGTTTGACTCGGGGAGGGTGGCTGCACTGCAGACGAGATGCAGCTACGGAACGTTGTCTCGTGCCGGGGGATGGAGAGCCGGGGGGAGAAGCAGGCAGGCTAGAGGGGGGCAGACGGCTAGGCGATTACAGATAGCCTCCGATCCATTGGCGTGCCATCTTTGCTTTGTTGAGGGAAGAGGGGGAGAGGTGGGAAGGGCGGCGTCTTGGGAGACAGCCGTATCGGGCTTGGGCACGCACTCTTTGCCGTATTCGAAGATGCTCAAGCCCAGCCAGCCAGGGCGACGAGATGTTGGTCTGAGGCGGAGAAGAAGCTGGAAGGGCGGGATGAAGCAGCGCAAGTGCGGCCGACGAGAATGGAAAGAACGAGGCAATAGACGAAGGGTAGAATGGGAGTGAAGAGAAGAGGAGGAGGAGGCGCGGAACAGAAGAGGAGAGGTTGATGCGGTTCGAGTGCCAAGCAAGTTGATGTAGGTGAGGAGGCAGGGCACTTGCCTAGCCGCGGATATAAGATGTATTCGGCAATGGGGGCAATGCAGCTACCCAGGGCGGGGAGGTACCGCCCACTTACTCTGGTACCTTTCAGGTTATCAGGCGCCCAACCACGGACTCGACACTGCGGTTTCCCGTGCAGCTATCCGAGCTTATAGCTCGCTTCTAAGGTAGGTGTGCAAAGTACCAACAGCAAGCAGAGCGGGAAGCTGGGGAGGAGCTGAAAAGCGCGTGACCCGTGACCGACGGTGTGAAGGGAGTCAAGAGCGTTTATGCCGACTCTGGCCGGCTCACCGTAGGTACATACCAAAGTACCTGTGATCGCAGCCGGGCCGATATTGCATATCCCGAGGGGAGGGGGCCCTAAGCGTGCACATTGGACAGGGCAGGCGCCGCCGCTGTTGCAGAAGAGCCGACAGCAGGCAGGA
This sequence comes from Cordyceps sp. RAO-2017, assembly GCA_002591385.1. Taxonomy (NCBI): domain Eukaryota; kingdom Fungi; phylum Ascomycota; class Sordariomycetes; order Hypocreales; family Cordycipitaceae; genus Cordyceps; species Cordyceps sp. RAO-2017. The sequence continues at coordinate 19,617 of NJEV01000079.1, forward strand.
GCAAGCCGACGCTCGGCCCCTCGCGTGACGCGGGGGCGCTTGCCCATCCCCCCGGGGTAATAGCGGATACCTGCGGGGGAAGAAGGAAGAGACCGCGGAGGAACCTGCCTATGCAGCCATTTCACCCCGCACGGCCAGGTTGCGGCTCGGTAGCGCACCGCCGATAACCACAGCGATGCCCGAGACGACGCTCGCCCTAGGCAGCAGACACGCATGTATGTATGGGACAGCGGACTCTGACTTGGCCAATCAACGTACGAAAAACACTGCTGTACATGCCAAAGCAGGTATACTGCATGTACAGCGATACATTGTACTTTCTACCCGGAGCGGTGGTGGGGCCGGCCGCCGACCCCGGAGGCTGCGGGCGGCTACAGACCCGACGGTACGTACCTCTTATACGTTCCATCTCGGAGCAGGCCTCCGTCTTCTCCGTCTTACAACCACTTTGGGCAATTCGCCGGAGAAAAAAAAAGGCTCGGAAAACAGGCAGAGGACCGTCTTGTAAGGCGAGCGGGCTAGACGCCCGGTCTTCTGTTCTTTCGTATCTTTTCTGTTATAAGTCCACGCCGGATCGCTGTACTACAGGTCCGAGCTGTACCTTGCGCCGGTCCGGAGCTTCGCGGGGCTAGGTCGACTCCAGCCGACCTCTGCTATTTACTTGCCGGAGTACCGCCCGATCGAGTTCATTCGGCTTTATAGCCGTGTTCACTGCCGCCTTCGACGCGCCCTGCTGACCCAGACTTCCTCTCACGACATAGAGCTAGCTGGTACCTGGCCGGTGTCATAGAGAACCGAAGACAGCACGCAGCTTTGACGGCATGACACAGACTTCAAGACTAACGTGCACGCAACAAGACAGAACAACAAAAATTGAAGGCACACATAAGCATAAATCTCAGCGGAAAGCCCCTGACCCGGGGGGGGAAAAAACGTTGGCATAAATCTCAGAAGCCGGAGCTGAAGTGGCCGCCCGGCGGCAGCGACAGGTTGGTGCAGTTGACCTTGACACCAGCGGCGTCCCGCCAGCCGCCCTGGTCGACGCCCTGGGCGGCAATGCGGTTCCCCCACCAGTCGAGGCGGATGTCCCACTTCTGCAGGGCGAAGAAGAGGACGAGGGCGGCGAGGCCGGTGGCGGCGGCGAAGGAGCTGGTCAGGACGTAGGCGTAGCGCTCCCACCAGGCCGGGTGGCGACGCTTGACGAAGTGGTTGAAGAAGAGGGCGAGGACGAGGCTGCCTTGGATGTAGCTCCAGTTGTAGGGCGACCAGCCGAGCGGGCCGGCGATGAAGATGGGCGCGTTGGCGTTGCGCCACCACGAGTTGGGCCAGCGGCGCGAGGCCAGGTAGACGGCGACGGGCAGGACGAGCCCGAGTGGCAGGCAGTAGGTCAGGGCGCGGTAGGGCCCGCCGGGGCCGAAGATGCGGCGCGGGCCGATGACGCCCCACAGGACGGAGGAGAGGAAGTACGAGTGCGTGTGCGGGCAGACGAAGCGGTCGGGCTGGCCCTCGCGGCAGACGGCCTCGATGTTGCGCAGGCTCCAGTGGTTGACGGCCCAGGCGACGAGGCCGGCGACGAAGGTGGCGTAGACCTGGGCGGCGAAGGCCCAGCGCGGCGGGATGCGAGCGTAGTGCGCCATCTTGAGGTCGGCCACGAAGCTGAGCGACTGCGACGTCGACATGAAGCTGAACATCTTGAACAGCATGTTGGCCACGACCCGGCCCTCGAGAGCGTAGCCGCCGATCAGCATCGCCAGGATGCTGGTCGGGATCTCGACATTGGTGATGGCCGCCAGCATCCCGATCGGCACCTGCAGCAGCACGGTGAAGACGACGGCCAGGACGATGCCCCAGACGGGCATCCCCGTCGGCCACGCCGTCACCGCCACGCACGCCAGCGCGAACGACGCCCCCAGCACCGCCAGGTACCACCAGTGCGGACACTCCGGGTAGGCCGACATGAGCCGGTTGTGCACGTCGTCGAACTGCTGCGCCCGGCTGCGCCGCCGCCACGCCGACCGGAGCCCGGCCGCGAGGTCGCGCCGGAACCAGAGCCCGACGTGCACCGGCACCGCCACGTACATGGTGAAGTAGGCCGCCATGTTGAGCAGCTGCGTCGTCGACAGCCACGGCACGCTGTACGCCCGGTAGGCCGCCTCGTCCAGCCGCAGCGCGCCCTCGCCGCCGCCCCGGCCGAGGATGCGGTGCACCTGGTACAGCTGCGCCTGGTTGTCGTACATCTTGTTGCTGTTGATCGGCAGGTGGCCGCCGTTCCAGGCGTTGCCGAAGTACAGCGCCGGCGCCGCCACGAACCCGGCCACCGCCATGCCGGCCGCGAAGTTGAGCAGGGTGAAGAGCGGCGTCACGATCGGGTCGCCCAGGTACGTCGCCACATTCCAGTCCAGCGTCGGCAGCGGGTTGAGCCCCAGCCCGCACGTGCTGCCGGCGATGAGCGCCAGCCGCACGTTGCCCGGCGCCGCCCACGTCGGCCAGTTGGACAGCCCGAGCCCCTGGAACAGATAGTTGGGCACGAAGTGCCAGGCGAACATGGCGCAGAAGCAGAAGCGGAAGAAGCGGTACCGCGACATCGTCGTCCATCCCCGGCCCCGGCCCCGGGCCCGAGCCCCGCTTTCCTTGCTGTGGTGGGGCTCGGCCACCTTCGGCCCCGCCGGGCCGCCGTCCGACGACGACGACGGCGTGGCCGGGGCTTTCGGCTCTCCTTCTCCTTCTTCCTTTTCACCCCTGGCTCCTCCTCCGTTAGAGGCCGTGTCCGCCGCCGTCCTTGTTGCCGCCGTTCTGGCCCGGCCTTCGTTGTCGTCGTCGTCGCCGCCTTCGTCGTCGCGCATCAGGGCCTTGGTCAGCGCAATGTTGGCCAGCGCCTTCTGCCAGATCATGGCTGGCGGGTACACGAGGAAGCGGCGGGCCAGGCCGGCGCAGCCGTAGCCCATGAGCTGGGTCGAGATCAGCGTCACCAGCTGCCACGGGATGCTGTTGGCCAGCACCTTCTCGCCGTAGAAGCGGTCCAGCTTGAGCACCTGGACGATGGACGTGATGTAGGCGCCGTTATGGTGGCTGCCGAAGGCGACGTTGGCCATCATGGCGATCAGCAGGTGCTCCTTCTGGCTGAACGGGCCCGGGTTGAGGCTGAAGCCGAGCGGCTGCCGCCCCCGCGGCAGCCAGCGCGCCATGGCCTTGCCCAGCGGCATCGACAGCAGCTGCACGACGTAGGTCGACAGGTGGATGCTGGGCATGCGCAGCGAGAAGAACTGGTGCATGGCCGTGCCGGCCACGGCGAAGATGCTGCCCATGACCAGCACCCGGAACGTGGCCACCGGCGTCGTCGGGTCGTCCGTCGTGTCCACCACGGCCCGCACCTCGACGTACGCCGAGCTGTTGCGCTCCAGCTCCTTGTGTTCCCGGAAGTCGTCCACCAGCCGCCGCGCCTCCTCCACCTCCTCCGCCGTCTCCCTCCCCATCCCGGCTGCTCCTCCCCGGCCCCCATCCTTGCGGCCGCGCACGAAGTTCCGCGCCCGTGTCAGTAGCTCACGCGGAAAGTTTTGGTCCAGCTCGTGCTCCTCGATTAGTTCCTGCAGCGCCGCTACGAGCTCGGCCTCGTAGAACGATGCGTCTGTCCTGGCCGTCGAAGTGCATGCGCTGTCCGCCGGCGTATTCTTCTGCTCGCCGCCCATCGTGCCGCCTATTGGGGACGGTACAGCGTGAACCTCCACTGTGGGGCCCTTGTTCTTCTCTGAATCTACAGGCATGCTTGGCTCCGGAGGTGATTCTTGGGGGGTCGGCGACAAAATGTAGGAGGAGGGGGGACAAGCCACAAAGCGGGAGGGAGGCACAGAAGAAGACTTTTGCCACCTCAAATCTAAGTTGACGAGCCGAGGAGCCGGCCACACCTATTGCAAGCCACGCACGTCGACAGCTCATGAGTGGGTGGCGAAGAAGAGAGTCGAAAGGCCAGTCTAAGGGTTAAACTGCCGTGTAAATGAGAATGGCGAGCGAGACCGCGGCAAGCCCCCGATGGAGGAGACTGGCTGAACTTGACCATTGACGATCTTGAGCCGGGCCTCGTGGTCCAGGACCCGGAGACTCATGATCAGATATCCTGGAGCAAGGTTCGCCTCCCATCTAGTCTGTGCAAGAAGACTGCAGAAAGCCGACCCACTAGCCGGCTTGATTACCCGTCGTAACGCAGTCGGCAGGGCAGCCTCGTGCGAGCGATATACCACGAACTGTCTTGTTTCTCCTCGCAAGAGTTTTCAGCACGGCCTCGACGATTAGTCGGCAATAAAAGAGAAAGACGCCGCTATGGCATGCATGCAGCCTTCCGCCCATCCCAACATGAAATCCAGTGTCATGAATCGGGACCTGGGGCTGAGGACGCTGTTGAGATATCAACATGTTCCTCATCAATCCGGTCCGTTGCCCGCTCTCGACCGCATGTGACGAGTAGAGAAGGACCCTTCTGTGGGGACGCACGACTGCATTCACATGTCTGGCCAAATCGAGGAATAACCAGTGCAGGTGAGGCTCCGGAGCCGCATGTGCCGAGTGCACGAGGCGTCTTGCCCACATATAACCCCAGCGGATCTGGTATTTTCGCCATTCCATTTATTCAGCCCTCCCTTTTTCTATGAGTAGGCTATTTCCTAGATCGCTCATCATTGGGACTCTTCGGCTCGGATCTTTCTTTTGTCTAGTCCGGCCGGTCTCAAGCCATCAAAGTAACTTTGCCGTTCTGGCCCCGTGGGAAAAGGGGGACTGGGCGAGACACATCACCAAGCAGTGAAGCACCTTGCCCGAGTCCAGAACATGGCCAATTGCCCTCCATTTTGATCCCCGGCTTTCCTGACCCCATGCCCCTGTATCTGATCTTTCACTTCACAAGCTGTGCGCTTCCATGGGGCCAAACTGTATGTGCCCACACGTCTGGTGCGTGTATGTCCAGACTCGACGACCTTGGCACGAGAAACCACGCCTGTGTGTGATTGTAGAAGAAGTAGGATAAGACCGTGGTGGTCCATTTTCACTTCTGGGAATTTCAGGCCATTCCATGAATATCAAACGAACACTCATCAACGCAGACAGCGCAGTATGAGCATGGAAGCCGACAGCAATACCTCTCAATCGACTCGATGAAAATACATCTACCGCACAATAAGTGAATGAGGGAACTGTATTCAGCAGTACCGCGGCAGGATCGTATCCAGTCGAACTCGAGTGCTAATCCCGGGGGCATTACCATTCAAGGCAGCTGCTGTATGCGGTTGCGGCTCCTCAGTCCCCGAGACTCGCGATAGCAATCCCAGCAGGCACAAACGGTGAATACGATTCGCCACGTGCTACGTGATCGAGGAATTAGCGCCTTGGCCGGGGCGGAATCAAACGGGCGTCAACGAGCAGGACGTGTATCCAAGTCGAGGCGTGGACCCAGACAAATCAAAGAGACATCATAAAACAGTCGCCGTGACTTCTTCCGAGAAGACAGGTACGGATCCGAGAAGATGGGAAACGAGATCCGTCACTCACATAGTGAGGGAAAGACCCCATACGGCCGCCCTGATCATCTCGTCGAGCGTGAATTGGGCAGCGCGCTTGGCCCCGAGGCCAGCCGGGTAGGAATCGGCGGCGACGGGCCCGGCATCGGCGGCGCGCCCCTGCCTCGTCGGCGCGTTCGACAGCAGGATCATGACGACGCCGCCGAGGGAGAAGGCCAGGGAGAAGGTGTCGTGCAGGGCGGCCCGCGCCGGCGACATGGCCGGGAAGCCGAGCTGCCGGTCGCCCAGGGCGAGCATTTGCCAGCTGTCCGTGAGCAGCGCGACGGCAGCCTGAAGTTTTTCAAACAAGAAACCGGGACGTCAGCCGTTTCCTTCTCCATGTTTCGCTCTGCAGAGCCGGGCGTGCGGGCTGTTCGTATGTGCGGCCGGTGTCGGACCCGAGCGAACGGACTGCCTCGGCAAACTCACCCCGACGATGCCCGGCACGATGGCACCCCCGGCGTCGGTCCACCGCCGGACGATGTAGCCCATGATGATGATGGAGGCGAGGGCCGTGACCCAGCCGAGGGCCCGGGCCAGCGCCCTCGTAAGGTCGGGCCAGCCCGGGAACCGCCACGGAGTCATGCCGAGTCCAGTCGCCGTGCGCGGCCGGGCGGCATCAAGTGTGACGGTGCTTGTCACGTTTCTGCCCTGTGGCCTCGAGCGGAATCGTCTTCGTGCGGACTGTGACTGTCTCCGTCACGCATCGTCCACGGCATGCGCTACGCGAGCTCGTGACGTCCAACACCGCACGGAAGGCGAGCTGCGTCCTCGACCGGGGCTGCCCGTGCCGCTGCGACTAGATGATTGGAAACCGGCTGGGACGGTGTAATATCGAGGCTCGTGCCAGATCGCTCTCGGCCCGTAGAATAGATCTTGATGGGTCGAGGGGTGAGCGAGGAAGATGCTCGAGTAGACTGGCAAAGAGCTGCAAGGGGCGGAGGGAGGCGGTTTTCGAGGGCTGAATACGTATACTGACTGTATGCATGCCTAGGCGTCATTCAATGGACAATGGAGCCCGCCTCTGCCCGACCCGGCAATGCTGCACTGTACCGACCAAGGCGGCCCGTGGCAGACATAGTTCCGGCCTCCAGTGCCACGCCACGCCACGCCTGCTTCCATTGGCCGCCGCGACCGCCTTCATGGTAACTGCAAGCTGCATGGCCCGGCAGGGGCTTTCTCACACTGTAGCACGCGGCGTATGCATACGCCGAGTCTGCGCCCGCTTGTGCGGAGGAGCCAGAGCAGATGATGCGGCCATGAAGGCAAGGAGCTCTGCCGGTACGTAGACCGAGTGCCTGGCGTGTCTTGATCTCCCATCTCGTATGTACCTTGTCAAATGTCTTTATATGGGCTACGGCCGTGGTCGTGGGAGTTTGGGGGGCATTTCGGCCTTGAATACGATTCTGATATATCGTCCCCGAAGCTGGTATGTAGTTTGAAGACGATGGGCCTCATGATTCTCATCTGAACGTCTATGTAGTTGATCCTCGATTTATCCTTACGAGGTCTGGGACCGCGTAGTGCTGAGCTTCAGGGACGACACGTATGGTGTCGTTCTCAGACGCTGGGCGTCCAAGAATGTAGAGAGGCAGTATCGGCAGCGTCTATAATTCAGTGCCGGGATGCCTATGAATTACAAGTGAAAGAAACGCCGGAGATGTATCTTCGACAACACGAGCCGTGCCGCCCTGTACCAACTCTGCAGTAGGGTGGCGCCCCCTTCAAAAGGCATACTCCTCGACATAGAGGTAGATGCCCTGGGCGCCAGTGCCCTTGTGGACAGCCCTCTCGTCGCTCAAACGGCTGACGCAGTTGCGTGTCCTCGCCACGAGCTCCGCGCCACCGCAGACGACGACGGCCGTTTCGCCCCATGCCTGCTCTACGGGCTGCCGGACCAGAGCCTCGATGTCGGGCCTTGCCACGTATTCGTGCACGAAGTCGAGATCGCCCAGGCTGCTCCCCCGAGAACGGCCTGTCGGCGATGGGCTCCGGCTGCCACTTCTTTGCCGGAAGCCAGTCGTCTCTTCGGGCTGGGGGAAGGGTTCGATGGCGTCGTCGTCGTCGGTTTCCACCTTTTCCGCACGGCCGGCGTCTCTCGGCCGGCGCATCCGAACCAGAGGCACGCCGGCCTCGGCCGTGATGGCGACGTGGAGTCGCACGCGCATGCCCCGGTCGCGTGCCCGTCTGCTGGCGTCCTTGGTCTGTCGTAGGTAGGCGCCGATCTCGGCGGTCGTCCGGGCGATGAGGGCCACGTCGACGCTGCGTACGCACGTCCTGCCCGGGGCCATCGCGATGCTCTCCAGCATGGGGACGACGAAGCTCGCGCCCGTGGAGGCGCCGATGAGGACGAGCGTCTCGTACGTGTCCAGCCGGGGCGGAACTCCGTACGGCCCCGAGAGGAAGGCCATGAGGGTCCGCTCTGGGTGTCGGGACGCGTAGTCGTGGATACGCTTTGAGAACCCGGCATGGGTCCGGACAACGAGCCGAAAGCCGTCGTTGTTCGGCCCATGAGCCGGAGCGCAGCCTATCGTGTACGGATGAGCTTCGAGCGGCCCGAGGCGCGGAACCCAGAGGTAGACGTGCTGGCCGGGGCACCACTTGAAACTAACGTCTCGAATGGTCAGGACAGTGAGGACATCGCCGACGGCTCGAATCGACATTTCGTGACCGAAGCGGCCGAGGCGCCGGCGACGGTTCGTCGACAAGGAGGAGGAAGAGGAAGAAGAGGGAAAGAAGGCGAAGAGCAAGGACCAGTGCAAGTTGCGCCGCAGCAGCAGCAGCCAGCGGGCGAGGCGATCATAGGCGAGAAGACCGACGGTCATCCAGAGCAGGTAGCGGGCCGAGGCCGGGATGTGCCGGTACAGCAGCCACAGCATGGCGACGACCGAGGCCAGATGCTGCAGCAGCCAGAGCTCGTAGGCGAGGCGGCGGACGGGCAGGAAGCCGGCGACGACGGACCACAGCAGCACGGCCCAGGCACCAAGGCCGTACTTGACCATGGGCATGACGGACAGCTCGAAGGCGACAAAGTCGGCGCGCTCCCACTCGGTCCAGAAGCTGAAGCCGTGGACGGTGGCGACGACAAGCATCGTGCGGGCCACCCAGCGATGGAGCCAGCTGAGCCGCTCGGGGCCGCAGCCGAGAAGCCAGGCGAGCGGGCTGGCGCACTTGACGGCCAGCAGCTGGGCCATGGGCAGCTGTGCCAGCGTGACCCAGGCGTTGCGGTAGCCGATGCGCTCATGGTAGAAGACGTCGGCGACGACGGCGTCGCGGCTCATCAGGACGGCGACGACGGCCCAGTAGGCGAGCAGGACCAGGGCGCGGCCCAGCGGCGGCGGCGACGCCCAGGCCAGGCATCGGGCCTTGATGCGAAGCTGCGGGTGGCTGGCCTCGCGGACCAGCGCCGTGGCCGTGGCCCAGGCGCGGCCGAGCCGGCCCCGAGGCCGGGCGCAGGCCGTGTGGGCGACGGACGCATCGGCGCAGGCCTTGAGTCTATGTGCGTGTCGGGCGTCAGCCAGAGGCTCCCTCTCTCCTCCCCGTGTGTGTCCAGAGCCGGTCGCCGGACAGGAATCTCGTTCACGGCTTCACGCACCTTTGAAGAGCGACGCAGTGGTTGACGGCCCGGACGCCGACGACAAGGCCGACGACACCGGCCGCCATGTACCAGTAGGCGCGCGCAAAGGCATGATTGAGGTCGGAGCCGATGCCGGCGCTGTGATGCATGTGTTCCATGTCCATGGTCGGCGGCCCCAACAGGCGAGGAGGGCCCGAGTAGGAGACGGAGAGAAAAGGCAGAGGGGGGGAAAGAGGGACAGTAAGAAGGCGAAGAACCGGATGAAGCCCCCCTTGAGTCGACGGCTCTAGGGCGCCCCGAACATGGTCATCGATTGGGGATAGTAGTCGACTCTGTGCCGCCTGGCGAGACAGGGCGAGAAGCACCACAGGACAAGAGCAGGCAGAGCCGTCGTTCTTCGCTCTCTGCTTCCGGACGGGATAGCGGCTGGTATCAAGCGTTGGGCCGTCTCTCTCCGTTTTGCAGAGGCCGTCTCTCCAGCTGCCTATCCGACCGTCAAGCGAGCCGGACGATGCGCGATTCCACGGCCCGATCGGAGCAACGGCTGGCAGGCTGTTGCGCGAGAAGATCGCCTAAAAGGTAGGTAGGTCGTTTGAGGCCAAGACGGCGTCGCGAGCTGTTGATTCTCGTCAGCAGGCGGCAGCGAGCCGTGAGAGGGAGAGATGAGATCGTAGTAGGGGGACGACAGCTGGAAGGGACGCATACCCAGCGGGAAAGGCAGTCAAGACCTCCTCAGACGGCCACTGCGGACAAGCAGCGAGGTTCTCGATGAGGCGTCGACGAGACGCGCTGTTGCAGCTGGGCGGTTGTTGGACGTTGAAGTAGAGGGATTGATAGCAGAAGAAACAAGAAGAATGGCGTCAGCTCTTGCACAAGCCCCTGCCTGCCCAGCTGCCTCAGGTACGAACACGCTCCTTCCTTTTATTGTTCTCATCTCATCTACGCGTGATTCCTTTTCCTCATACCATAGGCGTCTTCAATTTAATGATTCTTGCCGTCCAGCCTCTTCTTCTCCTTTCTTTGGCCGGTCTATATCTGCTATGTTCCCTCCAGACACTGTTCCCCTTTCTGCTTCTCTTTGCTCGTTCTTCCATGCCGTTTTCATCCCTCACGAGTTTCCGTCGGCTGCATATGTTGCCCGAGCCCTCTCTGGCCGCGTACGAAGAAACGAGCCCCAACCCCCTGCTTCTGTCGTCGACGAGCCTCTGTCCAACTGACGGAGACTGGGACAAACTTGCTCAAACCGACTCACCTGCGTCTCGCTGTCTCTTCCCGCCTCGTCTGATTGGGCCGCCTCCGCCTCGGCCTCAAGAGCCAGGGCGCAACTAGCCAGGGCCAGCTCGACCGTCCCCTCATTCAGACGACGCCTTCTCCTTGGCTATTCCCAGCTGCTGTTGCACAAGCTCCCCTCCCCCATCCGAAGGCTCAGCCGCCCTCCGCCCCCCCCTGCCGGCTGCGAGCCGGGCCTTTTCCCCCTTCCCCAGGGTGAGAGCAGCCGATTTACCAGATCCGGGCCGTGGCCCATCACCTTGATGGCCTGTTGTTCGGTAACTTCGATAGTACATATAGATACATCCATGGATGGTATTGCATGTAGTGATCAACAGCTAGACGAGCGCAAACGTGAAGCTGTGGCCGGCCAGCCGACTGATTCACTGGGCAGGCCTCTCTACGCTCCGTGCGTTCTGCCGCCATGCTGTTTGTATGTATTTCAGCGCCCGCATCCCCCCTGCTCAAAAGCCTGCTGCGGCCCGGCTGCTCGGTCCAGAGCGGCCCATCCGTCATCTTCACCCCCAGGCCGGCGTATAAGTCGCGAGTCTCCGCTGCCGACTTCCGTCAGCCTTGCTCTGGCGCAAGCCATAGCTACCCTTTGTTTCTTGCCCGCGCGCCTGACGCTTCCGGCTGACTTTTCCTTCTTGCCTCGTTTCTTCACGCTCTTACCGCCCTTCCGGTCCGTCTGTGCATTCTGTCCCTCCCGCTGCATACTCAACCGAACTTCGCCTCTCTCCACAGACCGGAACCGCGACTGTAGCGACGAACCGACGCCGAGACGAGAACAAAGAGTCGCGTTGCGGAACAAGATCAAGAGTTGAGTTGCAGAACAAAGGCGGAGAGACAAGTCGTACAACAAGAACACGAGACAAGTCGCGGAACCGAATAGAGAATAGAGGCAACGGGCCACCGCCGCCATGACCAACTTCTTCCGAGCCCTCTCGGCCCTCTGCTTCGGCCTCGGCACCGCTCACTTCCAGCTCCGCCATCCGCAGGCGATAGGGTCCGGTCAGGAGGAGGAGGAAACGGCGCCCTGCGGCGGCGCCACGCCCGACTTCTCCGGCGCCGCCAAGCTTGTCGATTTCCACGTCGGCGGCGAAGCCCTGGCCATGCGTCTCACCCACCAGCAGAGCAACTGGCTCTTCCGCGCCACGACGGACCAGAAGGCCGAGTCTGGCTGGGAGCAGCTCTTCCCCATCGTCATGCAGAGCGGCCTCGGCGACTTTTGCGAGCCGAGCGTCGCCGCCCCGTCCACGTTCGCCGGCAAGAAGGGCGTCGTGAGCGTCGTTTCCTCGGCCGTCGATGGGTTGCTGTACCAGGTGAGCTCTCTCTTTGTATATGTATCTGAAGCTCGCATACACACTCTTTCCGTGGATTCCCTGGCTCCTCTTCTTGCTGCCACTCGATTACCGTGTGATTCTTAATCAGACGTGTCACTCATTTTACGCCTGCACGGCTTGCAGTGTGTCGCCGTCAACTTCGTTCAAGGCTCCGCCAACCGCGCCCCCCCCGAATGCAAGAACTCGTCCTCGGTCCAGGCCTCCTTCGTCAACGACGACAAGCTCTCGGCCCTGGTGGGCAAGCAGGCATCGGTCTCGGCCTCGTCATCGCGCTCGTCGACGGCCCCATCCGCGGCAGCAACGAGCACCAGCGCGGCTGCATCGAATCGGCAGCCGACGACGGGCCGTCTTGGATGGAACGCCGGCGCTGCGGCCCTCGTCTCCGGCGCTCTTCTCGGGGGGGCGCTGCTGCTGGCATGAGGACTGGACAGGTCGGAGCGAGAGGTTGCAAACTCGAGACCGATAACACTGGAGTTTTCTCGCTTCGGTCTTGACCGTGGAGTGCCCGTTGCGGAATTGACAGGAGCATAGAGTAGTAACGTGAGGCAATGTGTATCTGACACATATCATTAGATGTGCCCACCCTCGGGCCCGTCCAGCTTTGTGAACAATGATGGTTCGTGCACATTCGAATTTGCCAATATCTCGTCGTGCACTGCTTTTACATTTCCCCTATCATATCTGATATTGATGACATCAGTCAAGAATGTGCCCTCGCTCAGCCTATTACACTATTTGGTTATATGCCACTTCTTGGCCATTGTGGCGGGATTTCATTCCGCAAGACAACGTCCAGAGACTTTGAGTACCAAGACGACTGTAATTGAATCCACAAGAGCGCGAGTGGCTTTCGGCATGCAACGTTCCCAGTTGGATATCGTTGATGCCCATCGGCCATGAAAGCAACTTGAAGTAATCAGAGAAGCCCCTGAACGTGCTATCGAATACACATAAAGCTCAGAAGTAAGAGAGCTGGGAGTTCCAGGTGGATAGATTCATTTATACTGAAGTCTCAGTGGTCGAGCTGTATATGTAACAAGCCCCCCTTGAGTAATAAGCAAATACATTGAAGGAACTTCGTATACCTGATTTGCTGATTGAGTATCATTCAGATATATGTAGTCACTTGAACCATATCTCGCATGCGTGATCAGAAATCATTGACGTTTTGAACCTTTTACTTCTTGCCTGACTCTCTACTCGGGTGAACAACAAGGCCATTCTGTCTTCCTTCTGCTCTCCGGATATCTTCGCCCCGCCAGAGCCAGGAATCCGATGCAAAACGTGACGTGAGCAGGCACATATGCGCACAGATCAAGGAACGTGATCAGAGATACTTCCGGCGAGCAGGCATGTGACGGCAATGGACGTCCAGCTATTTCTTAGGCAAGGAGAGGAAACCACCTCAACTTAAAAGTAATCTGGAAGTACTTGGCCATAGGCAATTATAGCACCAGACCTGTCCAAGTCTGTGCGAGCGAGACTGCACGTATTAAGCGTATTATACTCTGACAGTTTGTCTCTTTGCCCGTTGACTTTCCCCGTACACATTTCTCGCGTATTTTCCCGTCACTTTCTATATAGTTCCACTCCCTTTCCCCCTATTTCAATCTTACGTATGTCCTTGGTCTTCCGCGTGTTTTTCTGCCCGTCCGCGTTCTCCTCTGCCGATTTTCAACGTCGAACCTATCGGCAATATTAAAGCCGGCCTTTTCTCCAGCTACGAACAAACGTTCGTCTATAAACTCTCCTGCTAGATCTCGCGGGCACCACCCCACCTTACCGTCGACAGGCTTCGCCGGTCTCTCGAGTTATACGGCAATATGCTAGGCCTCCGTCGGGCGCTTAAAAGTTACATAGCCGCGTTTAACGCATAGTACACGTCCTATCTCCAGGACTACGACCGTTTTATCGGTATCCTATACGACGAGGGCTTCGAGCCCGGGGAAGGCCTTGTCTACGACTTCTGATACTACATGTATACCAAGCTTAATCGTACTCCTACCCCCGGAGATCTCTGACGCGGCTACTTCCGGTCGAGATCCCGCAACGATGTTACGTACCCGAAGCAGTCCGATTCGCGGACGAAGGTCCCCCTCTTAGCGCCCACCTTGCCGTTAACCCCTTCGTCGGTTCCTCCCGTCCCTTGCCGTCTTTCTCCGCCATGGCTCGCAAGAAGGGAGCCCACATCCCGCGTATCACGGCCACTCCCCGTCACGATGTCTGAGGGGCCCTTCTTCTGTCGTCCTTGCTGGACATGGAGCCTGCGAACATGGCTGCACACCATGCTCCGTGGTGTGCGTGGTGCTGCGCCTCAGCTGCTGGATTTCCCATCCGTTTCAGAAAAGTTACTATCCCCAGCCCAGCACCGAGGGAGTCGAAAAAGTCTGCAGGTTGTCCAGCACAGGGTGGAACAAGGGTAACCGAAGATACTTTGGCTACATGTACGTATTACAGTAGGGACTGGACGGAACCACACGGGTCCGGAGGTAACCAGGCAGGATTTTGGGACCCGTTGGGACGTTTGAACACGGCTTGAACCTTTCCGGTGCCTAGCACGCCACGTGCGATTCGGTGGCCTAGGAACGGAAAACTCGCCAGGCAGCCGAGGATGTATATGAAGACTATTGCGTAGTTCTCTAAGATTTTGTGCGTTAGTAGACTGGACATTTAGCCAAGTAGGTCCGGAGCGAGCGATATAGTTGGCAAATGGCGGTGGTGGTAGACTTCTTAAGCATCTTCTGTTTATATACGATCTGGCAACTCGGGAAGCCAGCCGAGGAGCCCGCCATCGAAGCCCCTCAGCCAGGTGTGGACATTTCAGCTCATCCCGAGCCGATCTCTCACAACTCAGCTCAAGGTGTCGCAGCCAACTTGTCCACTCTAGCAAGGGTGCGGGCACACCAGTAATCTGATACGAGATAATCGTCTTTTTCGTCGACCCGAAAGTACATGTAAACAGGAACAGGAACTGGCTACAAGAAGTTCGTACTCGTATACCAAAGCCGAACCAAGCTGCATGGAAATCTGTTGGGAATAAGCTCTGTCAGCGCCATGATGTTTAACTCAATTCATGAGGCGCTACAAGCACCCACCTCGGATGACGTGCCCGGGATTCCGTCATCCCATCTGCATTAGAGATGGCAGCCGCAACTCTAAACACGTGAAACCCCGAGCCTTGTCTCGGTTGTTCTCGGCTGTAGCGTGGAGATGCCATGTCCCGATTGGCTGTAGGATCTTATCTCGAGCCCGATCATGAGGTAGTCCAATTTTCAGGACCAAATCCGGGCCACCCTGCCGAACGCCTGGTCTCGAGGGGCAGCGTGACGTCAAGTTCGGCGCCTGTGGAAGCCCGCCATCAATCCAAGTACACACCCAACGAGTTTCATGTGCAGGGCTGATTTTACGAACATGATGCGGCTTGCCGAGAGTCACTCATCCACACGCACTTCAGGTCGAGACGGGTCCAAATCCCGCAAGGCGTAGCTGAGGAAGCCGATGTTGGGCGTCAGGGCTTTGGCATATGGGCTCAATATATGTAGGTACATGTACGGACCTCCGTGTTAACAGAGCCCGAAGGATCGGATTCAATGAGACGCCACGATTCACACTGCCACACGATTACTACAGCGCCCTTGGCTGTGCATGGCTGAGATTGTCGCTGGACTGGCGCAACGAGAGCAATATCCGCTGCGCTGCAATGACCACGAACAACTTGAAGCTACTAGTCTTCGCCGCCCGACAACTATTTATACTTTGGGGGGTCCATCCACACGAAACGCAGCCGGCCGTGCCGTCTTTCGAGCGGACAAGAGTTACCGTGGAAATGAAATCGCGGTCTACTATTTTGAGCACGGCTTCGTGCCGCTGGTCGACATGTCGTGCGACCAGACGTCACTCGTGGCCCGGAACGCCACCCACCATGTGCATTGCAACGGCCGGGCTGGTAGGACCGTCTGACACCGTGGGGGGCCTGCATTTCACGAGCATCCATCATGTTGTCTGCGCCGATGATGAGAGAGCATCAATTCATGCCACGGCTCCGTTTGGGCGTCCAGACCAGTACCAGAGGAGGAAGATCCATGGCATTTTGGTGCTTCCTTAGACCCCCGAGACAGATGACGGTTCACCCCCTGAAAATTTGACGCGACGTCTACGCGGGCGATTTTTGAAAAAGCCCGCGCAGTCCTGCGTACGTATATCCCCCTCTTGTTTACATGTGACTACCAGATGTATGTATGTAAGCGTCGACAGCATGGATCGTGAGCATATTCATAGGATCAAATGATACTAGGTGATAGAAATTTAGTCAGCTTAAAGCAAGTTTCTTTTTTACCTCGTACGTGTATCCTCAAACCGCGTCACATAGATGCGGACTCGAAGTGTGAGACGCGTAGAGAAAAAGACCGTGTCGCAGCTAGCCCTGACAGATTCCAACGACATGTGTATGTCAAAACACTTATGATATGCTGCTCGATAAATACATCTAGTAGGAAATAGAGCATGTACATATCTTTGTATGAATCTCATGGACACTGTCCTGTCCATAATCAAAGCCGCCTAACCCTTTGCATATGTTTTCGTACTCGAAGTCAAGCGGTCTGGAAAGAAGTGGAGATGGTGCCGCATTACCAGTGCATGACTGGCTCTCCTTCTGGTATCTCCGATTGCCTTATCGATTGTCGTCAAACACCGCTCTTCTGCCACGACGCAACAATTCGACGACAAGGCCCTCGTCCAGCACCGACGATAGCCTCATCCCGCTCCTCTTCGCCCGGCTTGCCTTAATTGGGCGCAGTGGATTGAGGAAAGACACCGCTGGGCCGGCCTCCCTGCCGCCGCCGCCGTTGCCCGACGAGGCGCCGGACAGCCCAAGAGGTGGCGCGCCTGCAGCCGCCCTGCCGCCTCTCTCGTCATCCTCCTCTTCTTCTGTCTTTCTTTTTCCCCCGTTACATATCGCCCATGCCTTTTGACTTTGTCTCTTGTCCAGCCTATCCATGCAGCCGCGGCTGTCTCAAGCATCTTTAGCCCGCTCCTCGTCCCTTGTGGCCCTCGAAACAAGCTTCGGGCCGCTTCCGCCATGTTTCGTGATGCGCCACGGCTCATGAGAGCCTTTCAGCCATCGGCTGCTGGCTCATATGAATGGGTTGGGCCCCCTTATCCGCCGCTCTCCATCACCGTCCGCGATGAATGGGTGTCGAGAGGACGAAGCCACAAACTTTGCCTTGCTTTGGCCCTGCGTATCCATGACTGAAGGGACGAACCTAAATTCATGTGCTCTCTCGTCTTTTTCATCGACCTGCTCCATCTCTTGTTTATCGTGCTTCCTGTCCACGCTCACATCTCCCACGCACTTCTGGCTCTCCGAGAAAAAAAAAACGACAGCTTCTCTCTCCATGTCTGGCTATTCGGCTGACTCTGCCTTCAGTTCCTACAGCAAATGTCACCCTCCCTCAACCTCGGCGGCCAGATCTCGTGGCTTAAGGGCGCCCGGATCGTACCGGGCGCTTCTCTGCTCCAGACCGACCTCGCCGTCCTGTACATCCTGACGGCATTCTCCATTGCCCTCTTCGCTCTCCATCTCATCCACCGCAGGATCATCGCCAGCTTCCCGCGATGGTTTCGGCCCTTTGCCAAGGAGCCCGACCCGGGGCTCGGCAAGCGCAAGACATGGACGAACTGGACCATCTTTCTCGGCCTGCTGAGCGTCGCTGGCCTCGTCCTGTCCATCGTACCCGCGTGCCTGAACCCGACCCAGCCGCTGGCCATCCTCGACATTGTCCCCTGGCTGGCCGCCACCCTGATGACGGCCCTTGGGAGACCGACCAAGGCGCCTCGCCTCCTGCTCATGCTCTACACGCTCCTTCTCGCGGCCGGCCTCGCCATCTACTCAGTTCAGTTTCTCCGGCGCTCGATTCACTTCATCGATTTGTACCGCCTCGTTCGCACCGTACTGTCCGCCTTGGGTATCCTTGCCATCGGATTCATGCCCCTGCGAGACCCGGCTTGGGATAGTCGGGGCATCGGCAACCCCCAGCTGCCGCCCTCGTGTTACGTTCGCAGCCCTGAGGACAACCTCAATCTCTTCCGCTTCTGGTCCATGACCTGGGTATACCCGCTGGCCCGCATTGCTCGACAGCGGGAGCTCACCGTCGAAGAAGTGTGGCAGCTGCCGATCGAATGGCAGCATAACCGCGTCTATATGGCCTTCCAAGAGCTCAAGGGCCGGTTGATCCCTCGCCTGATCCAGGCCAACGGTCTCGATCTCCTCATCGCAACCACCCTCGGCATTGTCGAGAAGGTGGCTGAGGTGTCCAACATTCGCCTGACCAGCCGCCTCTACAGCGCCCTCGACGCGAGGCGTACCGACGAGGCCGTCTTCTGGTGCGTATTCATGCTGACCATCGACGTCCTCCGCCAGCTCGCAAAGACGACCGACTCGTGGTACTCGCGCAAGGCGTACGAACGCTCCCGTGGTGAAGCATTTATCGGCCTGTTCGGCAAGCTCTTGACTCGCGTCGTCCCGGGCTCCGACATGACCGAGAAAGGACCGATCAAGAACAAGCGTCCCAGCCGCCCTGGCAGGCTCCGCCGCCTGTTCGGAGGGTGCAGTGCCGCCCGTGAGCCGGCCACATTCCCGGACGACGACAGGGCGCCGGCGTCGTCGCCGGCGTCCAATGCTAAGGTGGTCAACTTGGTTCGCGGCGACACGTACGAGATCTCACAGCGCTTCTGGGAGTTCCCCAAGCTCGTGTCCCAGCCGATCAAGGTCGTCGTCACCATGTACTACCTCATCGACATTATGGGGTGGCCCTCGTGCGTTGGCTTTGGCCTCTTGATTGTCTTTCTTGCCGTCAACTCACTGCTCGTGGGCAAGATCGTCAAGCTGGAGCGTCAGCGGACCGCTCACTCGGACAAGCGCGCTCAGGCCGTCGCCCACTTCGTCGAGGCCAGCCGGCCGCTGAAGCTCAACGGATGGACCGCTTCCTGGAGCGGCCGCATCATGAAGTTTCGCACCCAGGAGCTGCTCAAGCGCCTGCAAATCGCCCGCGTCATGGCCGCTATCTCGACCATCAACATCGCCGGTGGCGCCGCCTATCCCTTCTTCAGCATCTGTCTTTACACCCTCGTCCTGCGCCGTGGGCTTCCTAATCACGTCATCTGGCCCTCCCTACAGCTTTTCGGCCAGCTCGAGACCAGCGTCAAGGAGCTTTTCGACCTCGTTTCATCTTTCTGGAAGGCCATCATCCCCGTCGAGCGCGTCAACAAGTACATGGACGAGCCGGACCGCGACGACAGCGACACCGGGTCGTTTCGGGGCGGCGCCCAGGACATAGAATTTCGAAAGGCCTCCTTTTCCTGGCCGGCGACCGACAGCCTCGTCCTGCAGGATCTCGACCTTTGCTTCCGCCCGGGCTTGACCATCGTCCGAGGCAAGGTCGGCTCTGGCAAGTCCAGCCTACTGCTCGCCGCGCTCAACGAGATGGAGCTGCAGGAGGGCCGCCTCGTCCGGCCTGACGAGCCCATCGGATATGCTCAACAGCTCCCGTGGCTACAGAACAAGACGATCCGCGACAACATTGTCTTCCACCAGCGCTTCGACGCCTCCCGATACCGACAGGTCATCCACGCCTGCGCTCTGGTGCCAGACCTTGCCGCTTTTCCTGACGGCGATCAGTACAAGCTGGAAGAGGGCGGCGTCGGCCTCTCTGGCGGGCAAAAAGCTCGCGTGTCGCTCGCCCGGGCTGTATACAGCCCGTGTCGCGTCCTGCTCCTCGACGACCCCCTTGCCGCCTTAGACCACGACACCGCCAGCAGAATTGTCGGCCGGCTTCTGCAGGGCCCTCTTGCCGAAGGGCGCACCATTGTCATGGCGACGCATCGGGACGACCTGGTTCTCCGCCTGGCCGACCAAGTTGTCGAAATGGAAGACGGCCGGGCCTCGGTCCCGTCTAACATGCAGATCCGGGAGGAGCTCGAGCACCCGATACACAAGTATGCCGGACCGGACGCGGCTCATGAGGAGACGGAGTCGTGCGGCGACGAGGTCGGCGACGACGAGTCCGTCTCGAGCTTGAAGGAGGCGCCGGAGGAGCCGTCTGAGACGGGCCGAGTTTCCCTCGGCGTCTACCTGAGCTACGTCAAGGCGGGTGGGTGGCTTATGTGGCTGCTACTGGCCCTCTTCTACGGTGCTTCTCGATACTGCGACATCTCCAGGGCCCAGCTACTCGAAGCCTGGGGCGGTAGAACGGCCCACGCCTCCAAGAGCGCCTCACACGGGTACTGGGGCCTCCCGAATCCACAGAACTACCCTCAGATCTGGATCTATGTCCTCGCCGGTCTCTCGATTGGCCAGGTCGCGGCTTATGCCGCGGCGCAGCTACTACTCGCCAAGATCAGCGTTGACGCGGCCCGAGTTCTATTCGGCATCGCGGTCGAACGGATCAGCAAAGCAACGTTCCGATACCACGACATCACGCCCACCGGTCAGCTCAAGAATCGGCTCATCGCCGACATGGGCATGGTGGACGGCGGGATCCTGTCTCCGCTCGAGGGCTTCGTCTTCTACGTCATCGCCATGATCCTCAGCACGGTGGCCATCGCAATGCAGCAGCCGCTGCTGCTGCTGATCCTCGGCGCCGTCGCCGTCCTCTTCGTCTACTTCTTCCGCATCTACGTGCCGGCGTCGCGCTGTCTGCGCCGCATGGAGATGCGCTACCTGACGCCCATCATTGCTAACATTGGCGTCATGCAGGATGGCCTGGTGACGATCCGGGCGCTGCGGGTCGAGAGGCACTTCCAGGACCGCCACCTGGATGCCGTCGACGACTTCCAGAAGCACGATCATTTCTTCTGGTGCATGGCCTTCTGGCTCGACTTCCGTCTCAGCATGACGTCGGCCTGCACCCGCGCCGTCCTCGTCCTCTTCATGATCTGGCACGAGACGCCGGCCAGCGCCATTGGCTTCGTCTTGACGCAGACGACACTGGCCATGACTTGCGTGCAGCAGCTGTGCGAGAAGTTCGCCCAGCTGCAGCTCGACGCTATCTCGCTGGAGCGCATCAACATGCTCAACAAGATCCCGGAGGAGCCCGTCGGCGGCGAAGACGGCGACACGCCGCCCGACGACGACTGGCCGCGGCCGTGCGACGCAGTCCGCTTCGACTGCGTCTCCTTCCGCTACGCCGACGAGCTACCTGATGTTCTGAACCAGGTCAGCTTTGAGATCCCTGGTGGCTCGACCTGCGCCGTGCTCGGTAGGACCGGGTCCGGCAAGTCGACTATCGCCAACGCCCTCCTGGCGACGCAGACTGCCAGCTCGGGCAGCGTCAAGATCGGCAGTGTCGACATGGCCAGGGTCAACCGCACAATGCTGCGCAACCGCGTCACCTTCATCCAGCAGGATCCCACCCTGTTCCCCGGCACGCTGCGTGATAACCTCGATCCGGAGGGCAAGTACGCGGACGAGGCGTGCCTCAACGCCATCCGGCGCGTGCTGGGCCCGGCGTGGGACCTCGACTCGGCCGTCGACGCCGGCGGCAAGAACCTCAGCCAGGGCCAGCGCCAGCTCGTGGGCATCGGCCGCGCCGTTCTGCGCCGCAGCGGCCTCGTCATCCTGGACGAGGCCACAGCGTCCATCGACCGGGCGACGGCCGCCGTCGCCCAGCGCATCCTGCGCGAGGAGCTGTCCGAGAGCACCGTCATCACCATCGCCCACCGCCTCGAGGCCGTCGAGCATGCAACGTGGTGCCTGCGCCTCGACCGCGGCCGAGTCGTCGAGTGCGGACCGGCCAGGAACCTGGCGCCGACCTACCGAGACGACACGAGCACGTCGACTGGAGAGACTTGAAGAGCACGACCTTGGGAGCCAGACAACGAGATGGAGAGACTACAGAGTGGGATCATGGGGGAAGAGTGAGGTTCCACACATGTAGCGAAGCCGAAATCCAGATACGGCGAGTCGAGCGGCTCCACAATGATGGGAGACGCAAAAGCCGATGTCGCGGCAGATGAATACGTCTGCTCGCTCAGCAGCAGTCGAGTTTCAAAAGCCGGGCGCGCCATCGAGCATACAGACGCCAGTGGGCACCACGAATCGGGCCGCACGCTACACGGTCCACCGCGGCAGACTGGTTTACTTTGGCATTTCACGGGGGCCGGTGAGGGTCACGGGCCGCCCTTCAGCGGAGGGTGGGATAGAGGAGTTCACACTGCCTACATGATGCGGCCTGGGATGGTTCTGAAGACGGATCCTATTTGAAAAGGAAAAACTGATGTGGTATCGGTAGTGGTATTTTGATCAGTCGTCGGGTTATAAAGTCGGCGTTCGGTAATAGAGAAAGCTCTCAATAGCTCTGTGTGCTTGCGTTGAGGGCTGGTAGGCAGAGTCTTCGTTCGTCAAATGCGCCATCCAGCAATTGACCAGTCTGCTCGAGCTCCTTTTGTCGGACGCCCAACATGTGCTCAGCCTCTTGATTCCCAACTGTACCTGTGCCAGAGGCCGTACTTGCGGAAAAGGTTGTGCGGATCGTAATCCGCCTTGAGCAAATGGAGGCTTAGCAGGTTATTTCCAAACGCCCGCATCGGATCGATATAATCCCCCCCTGGGCTGCAAGTCAGCGTCGACGGCCCGATTGTGTACATGATGCCTCAAGGGCCGGGCTGGGGCCAAGGCGAGGGAAGAGAAGAGGAAAGGAGCTGGATACTGACCGTCGTAGTTGAGGTACCTGCTTCCGTCGCTCATCCAACCCCGTTCGCTGATCATCCGGATGAGGCGGCTGTTGAAGGCACGGATATCCTCGTCCATGGACGCGTTGTCCCAAGTGAAGCACACCGAGACGTGGTACCAGTCGCCGCGGCAGGGGAACGCGGTGGCGCCGGGGTCAACCTCGCGGATCTTGCGGTTGGGGAACATCTCGAACATAACGCCGGACGCGAGGGCGATGCCGTTCTCCGTCAGGAAGGGCACGAACTCGCGGACGACGGCGCCGACGAGTTCGACGGCCAGGGGCACCTTGAAGTTGGCGCCGCTGAGGAGGCGGCGCTTGCGGCCCGCGGTGTCGGTCGCCTGCCGGTTGGCCTCCTTGTACGGCATCGTACGTGCCCACATCTTCAGCGGCTGCAGCTCGAGCAGGGGCCGGAAGAAGGCCCGGCCTTGGGCCTCGGTGCCGTTGACGAAGACGTGGCACAGCAGGAAGGGCGTCGGTATGTCAGGCACGCCGCCGTATGGACCGAAACAGAAGGCCTGGTCGCCGGT
>NJEV01000790.1:589-12444 GCA_002591385.1 Cordyceps sp. RAO-2017
TGTCTTCTTCTTCTTCCTCTTCTTCCTCTTCCTCTTCTTCCCCACCGCCTACTGGCCCATCGCACGCCTTCAGTCTCGCGCCCGTTCTCATCTTCTCTGCACCAGCAGCCTCTGCTGTCCGGGCCCGCGCCACACCCGCGGCTCCTTTTTCTGTGGGGAGCCCAAGGCTGAAGCCGACGCGGCCAAGTCGTGCCCGACTCCCGTCGGCGGTTGGGAGAGCCGACGCCTCCGCCTCGTCCGTCGCGGCCCGACCGCCGACCGCGTCGTCGTCCGCGCCATGGCCAGCTCGGTCGGCCAGATGCCAGGCTCGCTGCCGGCCGTGTCGGGCCCGTCCTCGCCGCGGGTCACCGTCGATCGCCCGGTCGAGAGGGACAGTCCCGGGCCGACGCCCGCGGCCAGTGCGTAAGTCGCATACAGCCTCGTTTGTTTTTTCTGTCGTCTGCCGAGGCGCGGCCAATTCTCCGTCAAGCTTCTGAGCACCTCGTCGACAGGGCCGACGCCGCCGGCCTGCGAGGCTTCTCCAGCCCCATGAGGCAGCACAGGCGGACGCCCAGCGCCCATCGCGAAATCAAGGTAGCCAGCCGCATCCAGCCAGCTCCTGGCGGGCAGACGACGCTGATGATGCTTACGGCGCTCCCAGGAGACGCTGGACGCTCGCGTCGAGTTCACCAGCGACGAGGCCGACGGCAGGACGTATCACAGGGTCAACCAGTACATCATCGTCGAGGAGATAGGGCGCGGCTCCTACGGCGCCGTCCACCGCGCCGTCGACCAGTTCAGCAATGAGTTTGTAGGCTTCAGTCCCCTTCGCCCGGCCTCGTCCCGCCTCTAACGGCCGCGCTGCCAGGCCATCAAGGAGTTCTCCAAGACTCGTCTGAGGAAACGCGCCCAGTCCCATCTCCTGCGCCAGGGCCCCCACGGCCTGCCGCGACACATGCTCGGCAGGGCCGGCCGCGCCGACGGGCCCCAGATGAGCAGCCTGCGCGCCGGGGAGAGGAACGACGCGCTGTTCCTGATACGAGAGGAGATCGCCATCATGAAGAAGCTTAACCATCCGAACCTGGTCCAGCTCATCGAGGTGCTGGACGACCCGGAGGAGGACTCCATGTACATGGTCTTGGAGATGTGCAAGAAGGGCGTCGTCATGAGGGTCGGACTGGAGGGCGCCGCGGAGCCGTACGACGACGAGACGTGCCGCCACCGCTTTCGCGATCTCATCCTGGGCATAGAGTACCGTAAGTCGGACGAGTCCGTCGCCAGAGCTCCCCTCCTCTCCATCGCTGGTCTAACGCCGACGGGGGCCGCAAGTGCATGCGCAGGGCGTCATCCACCGCGACATCAAGCCCGACAACCTGCTGCTCTCCGAGGACGACGTGCTCAAGGTCGTCGACTTTGGCGTCTCGGAGATGTTTGCCAAGTCGGACGACATGGTGACGGCCAAGTCGGCCGGCTCCCCGGCCTTCCTGCCCCCGGAGCTGTGCGGCAAACACCGCGAGGTGTCGGGCAAGGCCGCCGACATCTGGTCCATGGGCGTCTCGCTCTTCTGCCTCAAGTACGGCCGCCTGCCCTTCAACAGGCCGGGCATCCTGGAGATATACGAGGCCATCAAGTCGGACAGGCCCGACGTGCCGCCCGGCGAGGACCCCAACTTCCTCGACCTGATGGACAGGATCCTGGACAAGGACCCCGACAGGCGCATCACCATGGCCGAGCTGCGGGTGCGCGCTCCAGTGCTCTCCCTCTCTCTCTACCCCCCCCTCCCCCCTTGTCCTCCCCCAATCTTGCGGCAAGGTCGCGTCTGCTGACTGGGTCGTAGGATCACGCGTGGGTGACGAAAGACGGCAAGGACCCGCTCCTGTCGGCCGAAGAGAACTGCGCGCACCTGGTGGAGCCGCCGAACGAGCTGGAGCTGAACCGGGCCTTCACGCGAAAGATGAACCACCTGCTTTGCGTGATGAAGGCGATCCACCAGTTCAAGGCGAGGCTGGCGGCGATACGGTCGAGGACGCGCGGGCTCGCGGACGGGCCGCCGGCGCCCCCCCGCCACGTGGCAGACGAGGCGGCGGCGGCGGCGGTGGCGGAGGAGACGGCCAAGACAAGAGAGATCGAGGCCCTGCTGCACCGGCGCCACAGCCTGCTCAGCCAGGTGGAGGTGGAGGGCCCGGAACGGGGGCTCGCCGAGCAGGCGGCCGAGCAGGAGCCCCTCTTCCTGGGCATCGGCACCGGGGCCAGGGACGACTTCGCCATGGACGCGGCCACGCCGGACGTGGTGGCCGACTCGCCGACGGCCGTCGACTTCGACATCTACGACCGGGCCTACGAGGACGCCGTGCAGCGGCAGATGAGGTCGGGCCGGGCCAGCAAGCCGACGCTGTACCTGACCAAGTTCGTCAAGGAGGCGGAGCAGCTGGGCGGACTGGCCGAGGGCGGCCTCTTGGCGGAGGCGAGGGAGTCGAGGCGGTACCTGCAGCAGCGACTGGCGCCGCCGTCCGGTGGCAAACTGGCCCAGCTCGTGTCCAGGGTCGGCCTGGCGGACACGCAGGGCCCCGAGACACGGCAGCAGGACGAGTGAGCACACAGAGGTCTTGGCCCTTGGGGGGGGAAAACGAAAGGGGGGGGGGGGCAAGAGGGAGACGCGGGGCCCCAACCGTCTGGAGGCGCTTTGCTGGGAGACACCAGCCATCCGTTCCGTGGGAGTTGCCTCGGCCCAAAGACGCGGCTGGGCTCCGCCTCGCCCATCCGTCGTCTCGCGGCCCCGGTGCGGGAGAGGGTGGCAGCGAGACCGTCTGCATCCGTTAGAGTTGGCATCACGTTTTTCAATAAAAGCGGCATTTTGCGCCCGCGCGAGGACAACCAAGACTATTGGGGCCGCTGCGGCCTGCACGACTCGTGAACATATACAGATAGATAAGCCCGTGGCATTCGGCTATAGTCGCTGCCCTCTGAGTACATTATCAGACGCGGACTAGCTTCCCGTCTGCGCCGGAAGCCATCCCCGTCCATGCCCCCTTACGCCGACGTCAACCATCGGACCACCATCCCGGTTCTAGCAGAAGACTGCTGCTAGGTCTGGATTGGTTGATTCCGAAATTCCGAACCCCATCTTGTCCGGCCCTTCATCAAAACCACTGCCTGGGAGCGGCGGGTATCACGTCCAGTAACCTCCAACGTCGCGGGGCCTATCCTGGTAGCCCGGCCATAACCCAATGCCGGCCTGTCATTGTTTGCGTTTCTCATCATCGGCAGCGAGTCGCATGCGCGTCAGTTACCATATCGGTCAATGATGACCCGCCACCTGCATCATGTGCGCAGGGTCTACCGTCGCCCATCTCATATCGACCGGTTGCTGCTGCTGCTGCTGCTGCTGCTGCTGCTGCTGTGGCGGCGGGGGCGGGGGCGGCGGGCCTTGAGCGTGTATGAGAGTGGGTGGAGGGACCGCAGTGATGCCGTTCTGGTAAGGACTTTGATGCTGGACCAAGGGAACAACATTGCGTAGCCGCTGCCGTTCTCGTAGCCGCTCAACCGTCTCGACGGATATCTGTTCGAAGCTCTGCTTGAGCATGATGGCATCCTCCCATCGAGTGCCGTACAGACCCAATGTCTCGGGAATCCTTCCCAGGCACCACAGGATCCTCTCCAGGTTGTCTTCGGCCGCGGCGCCGGGGCGCAGTTGACGTCGTGGAATCGACGGAGGCGGGGCGCAGCCCGGCAGGGAGGGTGGCAGAGGTACGTGGGCGCCGGAAACGACCAAATCTTCGGCATCCCGAAGCACCGCCAGAAATTGGTTGGCCATGAAATACACCTTCAAAGCGTCGTGGTAAGTATAGAAGGCGCTGTTTAGCCCGCTGCGCGCCGTGTTGTGCATACTGTCGAGGTAGGCCAGCGAATACTCGAAGATCAAGATGCGGCTGTGGTCGGTGATCTGAGGGGCTCTGGCCGACGGAGCGATGCAGTACACGTAACTGTACCACAGTTCTTGCTCGAACATACGCCGTGTGCCCGCTGGTAAGGTGACGGGGAGAGATTCTCCCCATTCGCGCATATCTAGGCACATTTGCCAGAGGAATGACGACGGGTTCGCCAGGGGGGTGGGATCCGACTGGTAGAGCTCCTGGTACCAAAAGGACTGGGCTCGGCGGAGCTGGAAGAGCAGCAGGGCCGGATCGGCGCATTGCGGGCCCGCCATGGCTCCGGGCATGAGCTGCTTCCCGGGCGCGCCGGACTTGCTCGGAAACGCCACGTTGACCGCGTCGTCGGTGAAGGAAAAGGTGCGCGCATGAGCCATGCTGATGGCGCTGCGTTGAGACGACGTCAGCCTCGAAGCGGCGCCCGGTTGGGACGTGGCTGTGACCTACCGATCAAGAGCGTACACGCAGTAGAAGATCTTGCGCCGCATGTCCAGGGCAGACTTGTCCGAACCCGACGACAGCGGCGGGTCCTGATGGAAGCCCAAGTCCACCACGGCCCGGGCCGTGAAGCCGATGAGGTGCCAACTATCAAAGTGGGACGGATCAAGCATGGAGTAGAGGGTCAAGAGCAGGAGGGATTGAATCTGAGTGACGTATCCGGGGGCGAGGGCCCTGTCTGCGTAGGGCAAGGCCTTGGAGACGAAGCTTACACCTTGCCGGTAGCGCTCGTCGTTGATGCTCTGACTTTGGGCGGTCGACCCGATGGCGAGAACCATGTACAGAAGCCAGTAGCCCGAGTCCTTTGCCACACGTTCATCCTGCCGATAGACGTCGTCCAGTACGGTCAAGAGAGTTGTCTCGGAGAAGCATGGAAACAGCGAGTAGATATTGGTCATGAAGTATTGCACGATGGCAAGGGCAGCCGGCCGGGGCGGCAAGCCCGGCGGAGCGGGTGCCGGGATCATGTCGTTTGTCGTGGCGGCGAGGACGAGCCTGGCAAACGTCACATTGCTGGCAGATGGCTCGAAGTCGCGGGACGTGGCATCGACGGACCTAGTCCGGGCTCAGCAAGGGGGGCTGAAGCAGATTCGGCACGCGGCACTTACAACAAGCCAAAGTCGGAGACTATCGAGTTGACATCGTGGTTTTCGCGATTTCTGGCGGCCTTGCGATGAATGGCCGCTCGGATCGAGGCGAGCGAATCCCTGCGGTCGACCTGGGTCATGGCCGAAGCATCGAGTTCGTGTAGAGCGACGGAAGCCTTTCTCGACTTGGCATATTGCAGGCGTCTTTCGAGCTTCTCGATGCGCAACTCGAGGGCGGCGACATAGCTAGGGCACAGGGCATCAGGCACAAGCCGTTGACGCCTGGGGGGGAGAGGGACTCACCTTCGCTCCTTGCCGCGGGCAAATTGGTCGTTGGCGGCGGAGCACTCATTCTCACGGCCGGCCTTTTCGCAGGCGGTGCAGGCAGGCAGCTTGCCGTCACACTGGAGAGGCGTCGGGTCAGCATGCGTCGGGGCCGGGGGCCTGAGAGACGTCTCTCACCTTGACCTTGGCAGAGCGACCTATTGGGTGCTGTGGTCAGCGGGCATGATAGGGACGGACGGATGGACGCACGAGGGTGGGTACAAAGTGGGCAGGCTTCAGCAGATGAGGCGGCTGGGAGAGAGGGGGTCGGGGGTTGGGGAGGAAAAGAGGGCGGGCAAATCAGGGCAAGATGTGAGGCTCACATCGCGAGCAGGCCGACACAGGGCGTGAGACCCTGAGCAAGGGATTGCGAGAGAAGCTGCTGCGGGGCATGGCCCACGCGGCGACGGACCGGAGGCTTTGCCCTGGTTTGTGATAAGGCGGCGGCGCGGCTTTGCGGGTGAGGAAGAGGCGGGCGGAGGAGCGGTAAGTGCGCGTGGCGGGCGGACGCGAGGCGGCCGCTCGGGAGGCTGGAGTTCGGGCAGGCGGCCGGGACCGGTGGGAGAGCTAGTGCTGGACCAGGAGAGAGGATTTCGAGGCGATCCGAGAGGGCGACGTGCGATGCGGCAGACGGACGACGCTCTCGCGGGCACGAAGCTGGGCAAGGAAGGGCCGGGCGGGCAAGGCGGGCAGGTCTGCGGTGGCAGCAGGCGACGACGAATGCGGACGGAGAAGCGTCTGTTGGTCGGACGGGCCGGCGCGTTAATGAGTGAGGGCCGAGGCAATCGACGCTGCAGAGGACCGACGGGCTATGGCTCAAGCAGAGGTCATTGAGAAGAGTGAGGTTCGGGAGGAGAGGCGGAGAGGCAGAGAGGCACAGAGGCAAGGAGAGTCGTCCTCCGACATGTTCCTTTTCCTGTTCCCTTCCTCCTGCCTCGTGCCGCCGCCGCTGCTGCTGGCTCCTGCTGCGGCTGCTCCTCTCCATCCGGGGAGGGAAGGCAGCACCTGCTGTGCCCACCTATAACCTCAGGTACCCGCCAGGTGGGGGTGGCTGTTGATTTCAGAGCAGCGGAGGAACCTTGTGTGGAGGCGTCGAGTACCTGCGCTGGGGTGAATGAGAGCGGGACTCTGCATGTATACAGCGGTGTCCAGCAATGTACACCTATATCCTGAGGATGGCGAGGCAGGTACTGAAGTCATGGATACCTCTATTGAACACGGATCAGCGTCGCGAGTCCGTGTCCAGTGGGTTCACATTTTAAGGCTGAGCCGCTGACGAGGTACCCCAGGCATCGAGCTAGCTCTGAAGCCGGTACCTTTGCCGTCGCGACCTCCAGGCTGACGATGAGTCCACGTGCGGACTCGAAAAGCAATGCCTTTTGTAATGCACGTGCCCTGTAGACAGACATCCCTGCACGGGCGGCGACTTGAGCATCAACCAGAGCTGCCTTCTTTTGGGTCGAATCTGTATCGACGGAGGGCACGGACAGGGACCTTGGGCACCTTGGTAGGTGGTGGGCTTCGGTGTCGGACCCTTGGGTACGGTGTGGCTAAATAAGGTACCTACCTCTACCTGAACGGTACCTACCAGGTAGAAGCTAAGGCAGCGAGTGAGCAGGCAACTTCCCTAGGTTAGTAGGTACCTAGGTAGGTCAGGTGCCCTTTGGCCTCATGTTTCAACAGAGATGGGAGTGTGCGATCAACGTCGTGCTCTGCACGATGAACCGCGGACGAACAGAGGGAACGGAGGGAGTAGGAGAGGGAGAGAGGCAAAAGGGGGGGAGGGGCGTGCAGAGGGCCGGCTGTTCCACCGAGGCGTGCGAGGTGGGTGCCTGCCCAGGCATGAAATTTCACCTGTTCCTGGCTCGGCCTGGAACCCTACCTAGGTATGGACATCTTCGCATCAACAGCCTTACACAGACGAACGGACGGACCTTTGGAAGCTAACATGGAGATGGCGAGATTCCGCCGAAGCCAACTTAGCGCCGGCACCTCGCGACAAGGCCATTCGGGGATAGGCTATGGACAGCCAAGCATCGGCTGTGGAGGGGCTGGCCGATGGATGATTCCTTAGCCTTCCACCGAGTCCCCATGCCATGCCGCGGAAGACCATGCAGGTACGGGTACAATACGACGGTATCCGTGCGAACATGGGATCAACCCCTGTTCATCATCATCATCGCGGAGCGGAGCCTCCAGTCGTCCGCGAGCCGGCGAGACATTCTCTGTCGGCTAGGCGGGCGACTGAGGACTTGGTGAAGGTCTAGTGCAAACTATATTTGTTTGCGAGAGGAAACCTGACCAGTCGGCCCGGCTTGGGAAGGGCATTCACCTGTTCTTTCGAAATTCGGCTGGGCACGATCCGATGGCTGGCCGAGTTCGACGACGGCCTCGACCGGCGACTTTGATGTCGATGGACGACGAAGAGGCTGCTGTCTGTGCACCCGTAGGCCATCTACCGACTTGCCTGTCTCCTTACCGAAGGAAAGGACTTGAAAAGAGACAGAAGCAGTTGTCAGGAGGTGGAGTCAAGGCTGGCGGGGAACCGGCCAGCGCGCCTAACAACACCAGGGACAGCTCTCTCTTGGGCCTGCGAGGTTCGGGTCGGGTCTAGAAGCTCTGTATGCTTCTAGGCACTGGATCCCCGGCTGGCTGCTCATAGTTTACTGGTGACGGCGTGTCCGTGTGCATCCACGAGCTGGCCCTGATAGCACCTCAACTTTGCTGGCGGGCGGGCTCAACGAAGACCTTGATTCATACACATATACCCACAAGTAGTATGCTTGCTGTACCTGAAGCATCGCCAGGGCCGTCTCCAGAGGAAAGAGAGCTCGGAAACCGGAGGAACAGAACGCGAGACAGGCGCGCACGAAAACAAAGAGTGTCGTCCAACCTTCTTGGTCCACTCGTGGTATACCCTGGTGCACTACGACTAGGTACCTAGACGGGGTACCTCCACGCGGCTCCATAGAAACACCCAAGACCCGGCGCAGTACCTGCAATTCCGCGTCAGGACACCCCGCGCCTGGAGTAGCGGAAGTCTGTATGCAAGTACTCGTCTAGTAATAGAGGTGCCTTTGTCTCCCGCGCTGGTTGGTCAGAAGTAGCGTGTTACTTCTCACGATCTTTCTTGTTTGTCCGACTTCAGCAGTCGTCGGCGGCTGAAAGACAAAGAGACAGAGGACGAGAGTAGGTAGAGGAGTGCATGGAGCAAGCGAGCGAGGAGACTTGCAGAGAGAAGCCAGCTGGTTCAATAACCCCTGTGCCTGTCACTCCCTCACTTTGTGCTACCTCGTAATACTAATTCAGGTTGCTGCATATAACAGATCTAGGTAGGAATGTATCTACATACAGTGCATGGCTAAGTGCTCAGGTACTGTGTAGAAGTCCGTGCTTGATGAGGCTGCTTGCCGATTGCATGTACTGTCATTCTGTGTACTTTCCGTACTGTGGAGCACCAACGAAGGCAATCATCAGCCTTCCTTCAACGCAACCCCCCATCCCCGGCTCACGTGCTTCGCTTCCCATCCGCCACCTCCATCTCCATCATCACCACCATCACCTTCACCACCATCTGTGGCGCGGCAGCACACGGAGTTGCCGACAACGCGGATAGCCAGCCAGCCAGCCAACCAGACTGCCGAGACCGATAGATGACCTGACGACGGCCAGCCAGCCAGCCTGACGACGGCCCGACACATATGCGACCCCGAACCTACGCACACCTCCCGCCGCCGCTCTCCTCTTCCTGGCCTTACCGACTGCTTCCGCGGCCGGGCTAGTCCCCTCACAGCTGAAGTCCTCGGTGATGACGCCGGCCAAGAAGCCTTGACGAGCGTCCCAGCCGCGTCTCCCTCGCCCGTCCACCTCCCGCCGCTCGCCGCGTCGTCCTTCCTGACCCGCCGCCGCCGCCGCCGCCGCCGCCGCCGCCTGCTTCTGCGACTCGAAGCCGCCCCTCCGGCCGAGGCTATCCCGATAGCTCATGGACCCTGCCCACATCTTCCGCCAGGGCCTGGGCTCCGTCCCGCCACGCCAGAACCAGGCGCCGGTTGCGCAGCCCGCCCTGGCGCTCCACGCCTTGTCCGACGACGACGGCTCCGGCCAGCGCGTCGCCCACACGTTGACGGCCTGCTGCCGCTGCCGCCAGGTGCGCCGCCCCCTCCGTGTCGTGACGCTATTCCCTCGCCCAAGCTGACGACCGTCCGCCAGCGGAAAACGCGATGCGACCCTACCCTGCCTCGCTGTCTGCCCTGTGAGAGGTCCGGCTCGACGTGCGAATACCTCGACACCGCAAAGGGTAAGAAGATTAACCGCTACTATGTCGTCAAGCTGCAGGACAGGGTCCGCGCCCTCGAGGCAGAGCTCGGACAGTATACCAACGAGGAGTGCGACTACCCGTGCAGCAACGAGGACATTGTCCGCCCGGGAGGCATGATTCGCGTCCGCGCCAGCGACGAGACCCCCCGCTACCTCGGCCCCAGCAGCGGCATCGCCATGTCGCGCCTCCTGATGGAGGAGGCGAAGCGCTACACCGAATCCCACCGCATCTCCGAGCTGATCCCCGAGGTGCGCGCCAGGAGCCAGGCGCGCATGCAGTCCATTCAGATGACCGGCCCGGCCGTCGGCAGGAAGAAGAGCTATCCCATGGTCAGCGAGCGTCCTGCCGAGTCGCTGCCCAAGCGCGAGACCGCCGACAAGCTGGTCGAGGTATACAAGCAAAAATGTGAGGCCGACGCCGTCGACGACGCTTAGCGCCCACTGACGATGCTGACGCCGCCCAGCCCAACTGCTCTGGCCCGTCCTCCACGAAAAGGACTTCGAGGCCGACTTGGCCGCCGTCTACGCCGGAGAGGACGACCCGTACAAGAACTTCGTCGTCCGCATGGTCATCGCCATCAGCTTGCAGAAGCTCGACATCCACTACGCCGGCCTCGCCGACAGTTACTACGTGGCTGCCATGCGCTACGCCGAGACCCTCATCCGCCCCAAAGACCTGAGGTCTCTGCAGTGCCTGATGCTGATGGGCCAGTATTCGCTGCTGACGCCGACGAGAACGCCCTTCTACTACGTGATTGGGCTCGCCACGCGCATCTGCCTGCAGGAGGGCCTGACCGACGAGCAGACAATCGCTGCCGGTTACAGCCTCGATCCCAAGACGCTCGATATGCGCCGTCGGCTCGTCTGGATCGTGGCGACGGTCGAGTCGGGCCTCTCCTATCACATGGGACGGCCTAGCGGCTTTGCCACGAGCCAGGACCGGATGGACCTTGACTTCTTCGCCGACGTAGACGACGCCAACATCACGCCCGGCGGGATCCAGCCGGGACCACCCAGCGAGCGTAAGCGCGTCGCGATACACATCTACAGGACGAGGCAGTTCCAGGCGGAGATGCGGAGGATCTTGTACGAGAAGAAGAGGGCAGAGCCCAAAAACGATTCCCACCCGTGGTACAAGAATCTGGAGGACAAGATGAAGACTTGGCTGGATGAGTCACCCGAAGACCCCCAATGGTTTCGGTCTTGGTACGGCACGGCCCTCGACCCGGCCGATGCGCTTTCTTGCTGACGATGGCTCCAGGTTCACTTGCTACTATCACCAGCTGCGGATCGCCCTCTACCGGCCGTCCCCGCAAGTGCCCCAGCCCTCGCCTCGCGCCGCCAGTATCTGCTTCGAGAGCTCCGCCTTCGTCCTGGACCAGACTCGCAAGCAAGTCGAGAGCGGCACCATGTCCATCACCTGGGTCTTGCTCCTGACGCTCAACGCGGCCCTGAACGCCCTGCTCTGGGCCACCTCGTATCCGGACGTGCGACTGGCGCACCCGCGGGAGGAGGTGGAGGAACTGGTAAACATGTCATTGCTATGCCTCGATCGGTGCGCGGAGCGCTGGCCCGGAACGGCCTACACGTCCCAGCTGTACGGCATCATAGCCAAGGCGTGCCTGCAAAGCTACGAGTCGGTAGGGACGGACAGCCAGGGGCCCGTCTTTTCCCTGGCCAGCCCGCCCGCTGTCGCCGAGAAGCAGTCGCCCGACAGCTTCGCCCGGGCGATGAATCCCCCATCCCAGCAGCAGCCGCCGCCGCCGCCACCGCCACAGCAGCAGCAGCAGGTCCCCTATCTGAACCCGCCCCAGTTCGGCTTCGTTTTCGATTCGCCCGCCGAGTCGATGAACACGTACGCCTTCGACCCCAACTTCCCGCCGCACCCTACCTTCCGCTCCAACTCCATCTTCTGCAACCCGGCCAGCGAGTCGAGCGGGCGCAGGTTCTCCTACTTCCCCCCCGACTTCACGCAGTCGGGCGACGCCGCCTTTGAAGATTCCGGCATGTCGACGACGACGCCCGAGCAGGCGCTCACGTCGCCGTCGGAGCACAATTCCAACCAGCTCCCGACGCCGCCCGAGTCGGTGCCGACGGGCGGCCTGTCGACGGCCACGCCGAGCACGTCGTTCTCGCCGCCCGGCCCCGGGATGGCGCAGGCCTCCAATCTGTCCGACACGCCGCCCGACGCGGCGGCGGCGCTGACGGCGGCGGCGCAGGC
>NJEV01000791.1:0-12422 GCA_002591385.1 Cordyceps sp. RAO-2017
CTCGCCGCCCGCGGCCTCGCCCTGCCGTCGCTCGGCAGCATCGATGAGCAGTCGCTGGCCGGCGCGCTGGCCACCGGTACCCACGGCAGCAGCCTGGCCCACGGCCTGCTGTCCGAGGCCGTCGTGGGCCTGCGCCTGACCCGCGCCGACGGCCGCACCGTCGACTGCGCCGCCGACGACGACGACGACGGCGGGGAGCTGTTCCGCGGCGCGCTGCTGTCGCTCGGCGCGCTCGGCGTCGTCGTCGCCCTTGAGCTGCGCGTCGTGCCGGCCTTTCGCCTGCGCTGGCACCAGACCGTCGACGCTGACCGCCGGCTGTTCGCCGCGTGGCCGCGCCGGCTGTGGTCCCAGGCCGAGTTCGTCCGCGTCTGGTGGTTCCCCTACACGCGGCGCGCCGTCGTCTGGCGCGCCGACAAGGTCGCCGACGACGACGATGACGACGACGACGACGACGATCCGCCGCCCGGCTGGTGCGACCGCCCGCTCGGCTTCCACCTGTACCGCAACCTGCTGCTGCTGGCGCACTGGCTGCCGCGGCTGCTGCCGTGGATCGAGTGGTTCGTGTGCGGGATGCAGTACGGCTTCGGCGACGGCGCGGCCACGTCGGCGACGCAGCCGTCGGCCCGCGCCCTGCTGATGAACTGCCTGTACGCCCAGACGGTCAACGAGTGGGCCGTGCCGCTGCACCGCGGGCCCGAGGCCCTGCGCCGCCTGGGCGCCTGGCTGGCCCGCCTGCCGCCGGGCCACCCGGACTACGTCGAGCACGGGATCCCCTTCTCGGCCGACGGCCTGTGGGTCCACGCGCCCGTCGAGGTCCGCGTCGCCGCCCCGGCCCGCCCGGCCCGCCCGCGCCCGCTGCTCGACCCGACCGTCGACGACGGGCCGACGCTGTACCTCAACGCCACGCTGTACCGGCCCTACGGCCGAGACCCGCCCTGCCGCGACCGCTACTACGCCGCCTTCGAGTGGCTGATGCGCGACCTCGGCGGCCGCCCGCACTGGGCCAAGAACTTCACCGCCGGCCGCGAAGACCTCGACGCCATGTACGGGCCGCGCCTCGCCCGCTTCCGCCGCCTGCGCCACGCCCTCGACCCGGACGGCCTCTTCCTCGGGCCCTGGCACCGCGAACACCTCATGCCCGACGAGCCGCCGCTGCCGCTCGAGGAGGTCCAGACCGACTGCTGCCCGGCCCCCGGCGGCGGCCTCCGCGTCTTCGGCTGCGTCCCCGGCTGCGACGCCGACGACGAGGATCCGTGACCGTTCGCGTCTGTCCTTTTTTTTTTCCGGCCGTCGACGTTACGCCCCATCCTGCCTGTTCTCCTTTGTCTCTGCCTCCCCGGCTCGACCCTGACTCGTCTTGTTCTTCCTGCCTTCTCTGTCTTGGACCCCTTCTATAGCGACATGATTACAGCACAGGAAAAGCGTCAAGGGGGTGGGAGAAGGTCCAAAAACCTGGTCTTTCATGACTATATACATCTGCGGGGTCGAAGTCTGACAGGAAACACGTAAAGCAGACGAACCACCGACTTCATTCATCTTGTAACGAAACCCAGTGCCCAGCGTGATACCATAGAGTTACGATTAGACAAGCCGGCGGTATGTAGTAACAGCATCTAACTATAATCCTCCAGTCTATGTGCCGATGAGCCAACCTCATCCTCCCCCCCTCCCGTCCGTCACGCCTTCGGCTGCAAGAGCCGCTGGGCCCAAAGCTCGCCAGATAGTATAGATGAAGAGAGGCTATGTTCCGTATGTCCTTTCCCCCCCTTCCCCGAGGGCCGCGGCATGTACAATACAACAGGGTCAAAAGCAAGCACCGCGTCCTCGCCTTCGCCGCCCAAAGCCCCTGCTCCGGCTCTGAAGCTCGTCCACTTCAAGAGCCGCTGTCGTGGAGTCGGGTAAGCCAGTTGCTTCTTTCCTCCACCACGTCGCGGGTGAAAAAGAAGTTGCTGCGACCTTTCGGCTTCGCCCGTGCCGAGAAGAGAAACGGTCCCGCTGAGATAAAACAGTAGAGACGACGGAAGAAGCCACGCGCAGTCGGACGGATGCGCTCGTCCATACCTCTTCGACCCGGGGGCCATGCCATGTACGGAGGAAGAATATAGTGTCGTTCATGTCGCCCCCCCACGCGTCACGGGCGCGCTCCCGTCTCGACCATCCTCCGTCTATGTAGACAACTTGCCCTCCTCACGGGAAAGGGCGGATCGGTCAAGGCAAGACGGCTGTTCGACCACGGCCGTCGCCTTCGTTTCCAAGGGCGGAACGCGATGGACCCGATCCGGCCTTCGAGCCCCAAGC
The DNA here is from genome assembly GCA_002591385.1 of Cordyceps sp. RAO-2017. Taxonomy (NCBI): domain Eukaryota; kingdom Fungi; phylum Ascomycota; class Sordariomycetes; order Hypocreales; family Cordycipitaceae; genus Cordyceps; species Cordyceps sp. RAO-2017. The sequence continues at coordinate 2,299 of NJEV01000791.1, forward strand.
ATTAGCCACCGTCGTCGCGACCGCGGTGTGGCAAGTGTTGCAAGGCTGGCCCGTTCGCCCGCCCAGAAGGAATACGAAAAAAAATGAAGAGAAAGCGACACTCGTACTCCAGACCACGAAAAATAGAAAGGCTTACCCGACTGCAAAGAACGACCACAGCCAATTGAGCTCGCAGTCGAGGTGAGTGCCATGGCGCCACCGCAGCGCAATGACCAATTCGAGCCGACGACGACTCTGAAAACGCCGGGGGGGCGGCCCCGTCAGCAAGTCAGCCTGAGCTCGACTCCTAGCCACGGCTCATTTGGCTCGCGCTCGTCCGGCTTCGTTCGTCCTCTTCCTCGATGACGTCGCTCAGTCTGGTCGGATGGTGGTGACGGGGAACAGTCTCCCAGCCGGGGGTCCCGTAGCCCTGTCCGCTGTAGTCTTGAGGGTCCGAGTACGCGCCGGTCCACCGCAGCTCGTCGTCGGACGTCGGCGGCGGCTCGTAACCAGCGCCGGCCTGACTAGAAGTGGCTGGAGTATCGTGGCCGCCTACTCTGCGCGTCAGTGTCGGGTGCACACACGGAGGAGGCATCGAGCGGGGGAGCCCTGTCACTTGCGTCAACCACTTACTCACCTTCGCTGTAGCCGCCCTGTCGGCTCCCCGTGTCCGGCTGGCCGGGTTGCTGCTGGCGCGGCTGGTAGCCTCCGGCCTCGGCGGCGGCGGGCGGGGGAGAAGGAGAAGCCGGCGCGCGCTCGGCCGGGTAGCCCGGGCCGGTCCCGTACTCCTGCGGGTAGCCGGCCGAGTCTCGGGCGGCGGCGCCGTTTCGGCCGACGCCGCCGTGCGTCATGGGCACGACCTGGACGCCTCCGACCATGGTGGGCTGGCCGGCCTGCAGCGAGTAGGTGCGGTCGCGCTCCTCTTGCTCCCGGCGGCCCAGTTCCTCCCAGGCCCGTCGGGCCTCCTCCTTGGAGATGGACAGCTCCTTGCGCATCTCGGCCAGCTGCTTCTGGATCTTGGTCGAGCCGCGCTCCTGGTCGAGGGCGTCGCGGATGGCGTCGGCCCGATCTCTCCTCTCCTTCTGCAGAGCCGCGTCCATCATGGCGTTGACCTCTCGCGCACGCTCCAGCTCGGCACGCGTCTCGAAGAACCAGCGCTGGAACTTGCGCTCGGAGCTCGCCCGCAGGCGCTGCAGCTCGACCACGGCGTGGAAGAGGTTGGCCCCCGCTGCCGAGAGGTCCGTCACCTGCCGGGCCAGCTGCTGGCTCAGCGGGTCGCGGTTGACCTCGTCCTTGTTCTGCTCGAGCTTGCGGATCCAATAGCTCGTCAAGCCCTCCCAGTGCGCCGACAGCGTCTCCCATCGCTCGAAGGCGTGGGGGAACGAGTTTCGCGGCTTGGATATGTCGGTCGGCTGCATCACCGGCTCGGCTGCCTGGTCGGCGGCAATCGGCCGCTGATGGGGGGGTTGCTGCTGCTGGCGGCCCGGGGCGGCCGCGGTGTAGGCCTGAGGCTGGCTTCGATGGCTGTCGAGGGCCTGCGAGGGCGGCGGCTTGCCCATAGCCACCGCCGCCGCCGTCTCCGGGATCCTGGACGCCGGGGTGGGTTCCGACGCCGTTCGAGCCTGGTGGCGAGGGTCGACGGGCTGCTGGGACTCGGCACTGCCGCCGTGGCCGAGGGCAGATCGACGGTCGACACTCCTTCGCTGAGCCTCCTGCACGAGGCGTGCCTCCTGCTCGGCCCTGTTCCTCTCCGTGGCGAGCTTCTCGGCCTCTGCCTTCTGGCGCGCCTCTCTCGCCGCCCGTTCCTGCATGATCATCCTGGGACCCCGGATGCCCGATGGCGAGCCGGTGGGGGCGGGGCCGGCGGTCGGCCGTCGGGGAGAGGCGAGGCCAGAGCCGTTGGAGACGGTAGGGTCCCCGCTGACGGCCATCAGGTCGGCCATGCTGGCTGACTCCTCGACGATGTCGGGCGTGAAGCGATTGGGGCGGCGCAGGGCCTCCTCGAGGGCGTAGAGGATGGCGCTGCGCGTGTTTCGGGAGACACGAACGGCCGGATGAGGCTTGTGCCGGTCTCGAGGAGCGGGAGCGAGAGCGGGAGCGGAGACGGGCGCGGGTGGGCCGCTCGAAGGAGCCGGCTGGGACGGCTCGGGCTCGGGGTCTTCGACGGGATCCGGTGCTGGACGATGCGCGCGCTCCTCATACAGCGAGGCCCCGAGGCCGGTCAGGAGAGAGGAGTGCTCGGAGGCGGGGGTCAGGCTCGGGGTGAAGCCGACGGAGGCAGCGGCGAGGTGAACTCGACGGGGCTCGGCTCGGCGTCGCGGCGTGCGACGGAGAGTCGGCTGGGTGGTGGCCGGCGAGCCGGGCGCCTCTCGCTGCTGCTGCTGCTGCTGCTGCTGATCGGACGGACGGCGGTCGTGAGATTCTCCAGGCGTCTGCGGCCGGGACAGGAGGGGATCTCGGGCACCGGCTGAGGTCGGGCGTGGAGGAGACAAGTTGAAGGCGGACCAGCAGAGGCGCTGGTGGTCTGGAGGAACGGGAGAGCTGGGACCCACCACGGGCAGGCAGACGGGACGAGGCCAAGGGGCGGACGAGGCCAAGAGGCGGACTCGTGCTAACAAAAGGCCCGGGATCGGATGAGCTGGAGGCAGAAGACGAACATGGCCGGCGCAGAGAGGCTGGTCGGTTGGTCGTGGCCCGGCAAGGTCGAGGCAAAATGTGGTGGCAGGAAAGGCGGGAAAATGGAGGGGGCTGGATGGGAGACGCCAACGGCCCGGACAGAGCGGCCGCCAAGCGAAAATGCGCCGAGGCCCTGCAATCAATCTCGTGTCGCGCCGCTGTTGTTTCGCTCTCTCCCTCTCTCTTTCTGTCCCTCGCTTTTCCCCGTCTGTTCCGTCTGTTCCCTCTGTTCCCCCGCCTAGTGGGAGTGATGCCCAACTCGTTGGCGCGCGTTGCTGCTGCGCTGTGGCGGTGACGGGTTGGCTGTGCGCGGGCAGTGGTCCATCAATTGACGAGCAAGGCGCGTCCAATGGGCGGCGAGGCGATCAATAAGCGGCGTCTGCCTCCCTGGTCTATTCCCGAGGCCTTCTGTGGCGGTCATGAACGGGGGGGTGCCGAGGGTGTAGGAGGCTGGAGGAGACAAGAGACGGCCAGGCCAGGCCAGCGCATAGACGAGGCGGGGGAGGGGGAGGGAGGCCGGAGGGCCGAGAAAAAATAATAATAATGGCCTGCTCGAATCAATCCCTAGGCGGGAGCCTCCCCCATGAGACCATGAGACAGCGCTAAGGCTTCCAAGCTCAGGGCAGCGTCTGCAGGTCGTACGTCTCTGTCCGTTTCACCTCCGCTCTCTGCACCCATGCTCGGACCCGGGTCTCGACCTGCGCGCCGTGCTGCATCGTCGCCGAGGAAAAGGCGCGTGATAAAGTGCTACGTGCACTTGTGCGTACCGGGGCCGTGACGCAAGGTACATGCTAACCTCCGGGCCCTGAGGTGGCCGATGAAGCCGTCGCGTCGCAGGGGCTCACGATGATACAGTGGGTCCGCCTGCTTTACTACCTATTATGCAGCCGCGACTATCCATCACCTTGACCACCAGGCACCAGCAACGGGTTGGCGCTAAAGCGCGAGTAGTCATCAAAGAAGAAACTGCGCTTGAAATTGAGTCGACTCCGTCTTACCAGCTCTTGATCTTCTCTCTCACCGAAAATGCCCAAGGCACTGACAAGCAGCAGCGGCTACTGTCGCGGCTATTGCCACCGCGGCCGTATTTCGGAAGAGGCTGGCCGTTCATGCAGCCCACACACTGTAGCGGGGTCGCGGGTACTCCGGCCTTGGCGCAGGCTTCACAAGCCAAACAAGTATCGCACAGTACCGATTTTTCCTTTCAATCATCTCACGCTGCTCTTCTCGCCCGGAAATGCACGCCCTTTTCTTCTCATGCGGAAAGCCTTTTTTATTCTTGATTCATCGTCATCGACGCATCGGCCAGGCAACGCAACAAGCACATCTGCCTCCAACAGTATACACAATCCTGGTAACCAAAATTGTCCAGTCCGCCCTTTCATCGCTACCCTCTCGCCGACCTACGATATCCAGATCAGGCCGTGTCCAGCGCAATCACCGCGCAGCCCTCTCGCCGACCTACGATATCCAGATCAAGCCGTGTCCAGCACAATCACCTCGGCCTCGGCCTCTCCGATGCTCTCCACGGCCAGCCTGTCTCCCGCACTCACTCCTTCGACGAACGCGCCGTCGCCCTCGCAGAGCTCTGCGTCCTCGCGCCCGTCCAGCCTGATCCTGGCCTTGCCGCCCTTGGTCATGGGCAGGTGCACGTAGACCTTGCGCTTGGTTTCCCTCGTGGCCCTGGCCCCCACCGTCCATTCAAACGTCTTCTGCGCCGCCACGATGCCGGCGCCCATGGCGAAGTCAGCGTGGATGGGGATCGAGCCGTCGACGGCCGGCTCGGCCTCCTCCTCCTGCTGCGCGCTTGCCTCCTCGCCCGCCTTGAGCGGACTTAGGATGGTGACGAAGCCGTTCTTCTTGTCTTGCTCGTCAAAGTGCTTGGTGTGGTACTGCGGCGTCAGTCCTCTCTTCCACGGCAGCGCCCAGATCTGCAAGAAGTGGACCGTGTCCGTCTCGTGCTCGTTCATCTCCGAGTGGCTGATGCCCCGGCCCCCCGTCGTGAACTGGACATCGCCGCGATGCATGCGGGAGAACTTGTCCGACTGCTCGCCTTGGGCCCCCTTGGCCGTCATGGTCGAGTCTCGATGGGTCAGCTCCCCCGATAGGATGTAGCTGAAGATTTCAAAGTCTTGATGCCGATGCGTGGGGAAGCCCGACTTGGCCTTGACCCGGTCCTCGTTCAGCACCCTCAGCGACCCGAAGTGCGTGAAGTTGGGGTTGAACCAGTTGGCGAAGGAGAAGCTGTGGTACGTGTTGAGCCAGCCGTGGTCCGAGTGGCCCCGCGAGCCGGACCGGTGAGGCTTGATGCTGGCTTGGCGAAGCGTCGACTTGGACATGTTGACGGCCGACCCGCGCATCAAGTCTTGGTCGTCCGAGTGGTCGATGGCTGTGGTGTTGGCCGTGCTAGAGAAGAGGTTGATGAGAAAGCTGGCTGGTCTCGAGAAGACGGATGGCTGTTCTTGACGGACGACCAGGAGGATGGAAGCGAAAGCGAAGAAGAGTGAGCCGAAGAGAACGAGGCGGGCCATATATATTCGCTTCAGGATATGCGAGAATAGATGAGAAGCTTCTCGTCCTCGTCGACTCGAGCTGATGCGAACTGAAAGGAGGTTTATGAACCAAGTTCTCGACAAAGCGGCTCTTTAACAATTGCCCGATACGGTTAAGCTTGAGATCGATATCGATCGTCGGGGCCCCCCAAGACAAGCATTGGCAAGCATTACATCATGCTGACTGCTTTCCCAAATGGGTAACGTACAGTCACCAGAGGCCCAGCTACTTGCTAAGCGGCCATCGCGCGTCCAAGTCCAACCGGCGCAAACAGATATACGGCTCCAACTTGGGCTTGACGTGTGAGGGCGGGAGAGAACGGACGGAGCACGCTAGGCTGGGGAGCAGCAAGCCGAGGCTTCTGGGCCTTCCGGGGTTATTCACGACTGACAATTGATTACTTACAGCCCACAGGTCGCTTACCTACCCCTACTAGATACCAAGGTATCTAGGTACCTTTCACTATGGCACATTGGTACATTGGCAGGGACCAATTGTCTGGGCACGCCGTGGGGCGAGGCTCAGGCCGGCCACAGAAGCCACGACAAAGGCTACTGCAGGCCGAGCCACCGGCTCCCGAAGCCGGCTTATCCCTCGAGCCATTGGACGAGGCTGGGAGCCCGAAGAGCAGGTCGGCAGAGGTTGTGGCTACCGGACTAGCGAGTGGAGTGCGCTGTACTTTTAGCGCTGAGACCCCTGGACGGTGGGGCGAAACCTTATTCCGAGGAGCGCCGTCATCCTTATCTTGACCTTAGATACCTACCCAAGTCAAGTCATCAAACTACCTCTGACCTCTGCGCATGCTAGAGAAACAAAGCAGGCCAAAACGGTGTACATGCTGAAGCGAGCCCGGCTCAACATGAGCAATTGTTTCCCCTTGCCCTGCCGCTCTTCGTCTTCCACCAATGCCCCTGCTTGTGCGCGTCCAGCTCTTCAGCCTTTACTCCAGGGCCCCGGCTTCATCCCGCCCTTTTCAGCCCCCTTGCTGAGCTTCCCCAGCCACCTGCAAGCGCAAAAGCGGGGCTGACATGCGCCTCGCCAACAGCGAAAAAGATGCAGTCGCGCCCGACCAACTGGCTGCCAGCGCAGCTGCCTGTCAATTGATGACGGCCATTCCGCCTTGAGCCTTTTTTTCTCTTCCCTTCCTCCCTCTGCATCGTCGTCTCCCTCGAAGGACTGCTTCGTTCCTGCGCAAGTCGACGCTGCGGAAGCTTTGTGATCCTTTGTTGCTGTCTTGCTGGTGAGTTTGCTTCTCCTTGCTTCTTCCTCTATGCAGACCTACAGACACGAGACTGCCTAGCTCCTGCTTGTTGGTGAGGGGCTGGGTGGCTGGCTTGATGTAAGACAACATGTCCAGCCTGCTGCCAGAGCTGTCGACGACGACATTTCTTTCTCGTTTTGCACACTTCTCCCGCACTGCTTCTTGCGCAAGCGTCAATTGGGCAGCCCTTCCAAGTGGAGCGTGTCAGTTTGCGTTGGAATGCTTCGAGGATGAGCTTCCCCGACTTCGACTTCGACTTCCACGTCGAGGCTCTGCGTACGTCGGCGGCGATGCCCTCGAGCTCGCCAGCACCGACTCAGGGATGCCCGACTGACGTACTCGCTTTCTAGATCCACGACCGCAGCGAACCGCTTCCCCTCCGGCCTCTTGGGACCAGCGGGATAGATTTAAGCCTGAAATTGAGCCTCGCCGAGATCCCGAGGGCCACTCAGAACCACGCCTCCCCCACCAAATCGCTCCCCCGCCCGAACCCTCATCTCAGTTGGCGGCTGGGCCGAAGCCCGAGCTGCGCAGCCTCGTCTACCCGCCCCCACAACCCTGGAACGACGATGCTGGTGACCTGGCCCCGAATCCCATAGGACAATTCGACGAGACGGCGTTGACGATGGCTGCCGCGGCCAACGCCGCCCGCATGGGGCTCATCAAAGAAGAACTGGCCGCGATTGCCGGCAAGATCACGCCCGGAGTCGACGACACTCCATACATCCAGTATGCATTGGAGGCCCTTACCCGGGAGCCGGCGAGCGGCTCAGGCGTCTCTGCTCCGGCAGCCGTCTCGAACGGGCATGACAACGACCGCTTCCAAGCGCCGCGGGGGCTCCTCGATGAGCGTCTTGCGCAGGCGCCCGCGACTCCACCGGAGCAATTGCGCCACAGCGGACGGAATCCGCAGGCCGGCACGAGAAATGCCGAGCCGATGCCGGCCATGACCGAAGAGTTCGCTACGCCGGAGAAGCCTCGCTCGTCCTCGGTGTCTGCGTCAAATTTCCAGAGACCGCCCGAGCTTTGGATGCCGGTGGACAAGGATGCCCTGCAAGCCATTGACCCGCGCGGCCGAATCTACCCGCCCCTTACCTTTAAGCCACGCATTTTACGGCCTCTTTCGATGATGTTCATGTTGATCCTATGTCTTTTGATGATGGCGGCCTTGATCTTTTCCAACAGCTTTTCCGCCGAGCATGCCGGCTTGACACCTTACCCGGGTAGCATCTACTCGGGCCAGTATTTCATCTTCCGCATCCTTCCGCAGCTCGTCGCGGCTGTCATTCTGATTTATGCGCAAAACATCCTCACGGCCTCGCTGCGGGTCCTCCCCTTCGCCAACATGGCTCGCGAGGATCCTCGGGAGCGGTACCTGGCCTTGTTTCAGCGCCTGCATCCCCGCTCGTTTCTGATCCCGCAGCTGGTCGGACCTTGGCAACTGGTGGCTTTTGACCTGGCGACGTGGCTTGCCCTACTAACGATACCGCTGCAGAGCGCGGCCTTCACATGTATATATGTCAGGGAGGAGTGGATATGGGCGACGTCCCACGGGGTGGCGTGGGTGCTGGTCGGGCTGTACGCATTCCTCGCCGTGTCAACGGCCACACTCATGCTATTCTGGTTCAGACAGTGGACGGGGCTCAGGTGGGACGTGCGATCGATCGCAGATCTCCTCCCCCTACTCAGCCGCACCAACACGATGCACAGCTACGCCCGCCGGGCTGTGCTCGAGCCGGACAGCGACCTTAAGACGGAGCTGCGGGACCGGTGGTTCGACCGGCTGGGGTACTGGCAGACGGAAGACATGTCGACGGGGGGCATCTGGCACACCCTCGGTACCTCCGCCATGGCCCCACCACAGGGGCCGGAGCTCGGCGCGGAGCATGTCAAGGGGGGGAGCTACGACTTTTCTATCGGCTCCCGGGACCTGGCCCACTCGGGCCGCGGAAGCAGCGGCTACCTGCCCTGGTGCCTGCGGGATGGGCCGTTGGTCGGCTTCGCCATCGCGACGGGCGCGCTGCTCGTCGCGGTGCTAATCGTCTCCTTCCTGCCGCAGACCCGGCTGGACGCCGGGTTCGTGCCGTTGCTGGCGGCGAGGCCCAACCAAGCATCCTTCTCTGCCGCCAACTTCCTCTACAGCTTCATCCCCGCACTGCTGGGAATGGTGCTGTTCGGGCTGTTCCAGAGCGTCGACCTGTCACTTCGCATCGTGCAGCCGTGGGCAGAGCTGGTCAAGGCCGAGGGTGCGACGGCTCGAAGGTCCATTCTGGCCGACTACGCGGCGGGCCTGCCGTTCCAGTCCACCTACAGGGCACTCGGCAACGGCCACTGGAGGACGGCGGTGACCTCGCTAATGGCGTTGCTGTTTATTTTCATACCGGTCTTGGCCGGCGGCCTGTTTATGGCCCTGACGACGCCGGAGGAGCAGGTTCGGATGTTCCCGAGCATGCCAGTCTTTGGCGCCCTGCTCGCATTCCTGTTCCTGTACGTGGGGAACCTGTGCCTGCTGGTGCCCCGCCGCAGGCCGTTGATGCTGCCCCATCCCGTCGGGTCCGTCGCGGCCATCGTCAGCCTCTGCTCCGCCGACGACCTGGTGCAGGACGCAGCCTTCCGGGCGGTGCGCTCGCGCGGCGACCTCGTCGCGCGGCTCGGCAGCGGGAGGGGCGACGCGCGGGGCGAGAGCGTCTGGTTCCTCGGGCTGTCGTCCGGCAAGGACGAGCAGCGTCTCAGCGTCCGGCGAATGAAACGATTTACGGAGACGGGGATGCGAAGCGCAAGGGGCTACGGCCTGAGCTCGGCAGTGTGACGAGACAGGACGACATGTGTCGTCTTGTTTCCTCGCAACTTGTGCCCTTCCTCTCTTGCTCTAAACATCCCCGCACCCTTTTTTTTTCCCTCATATTTCCCGTCACTTTTTAGACGCACACAGGGGGCCGGCATAGAATGGGCGTTGGATGCATTTTCTCGGTTGGAAGCTCTCTTCTACATGCGACTACAGCCGTGGTGTCGACGCCGGGCGGCAACGGAATTAATTGGCGGATATGGCACTTGTTTGTTTTCCCGGTATTTTCCTTTTCCAGCTCATGCCGCTGAGGAGCCTATTCGTGGTTGACGAAGAAACGGCTGGAACGTGGTGCAGAGGTTAGACGGGGCATGCCTTTTGATAGAGAGGGAACGGAGGTGAGGGGCATGCCAGAGGCAGCCCACTTGGGCATTTTGATGCGAGCCGGCACGTTGTCGAAGTGGAGACGAATGACGAACGGAGAGAGAGTTCTTGTTGACAAGTTGTCAAGGTGGAGATGAAGCAAGTTCCATGATTTCTATCATCAGAACAGGAAATGGAGGACTTGTAGCCATTGTCGTTAAGATACATTTCCGTGAACATGGAAGTAATAAAGAAAAAGGAGAGAGAGAGAGAGAGCGCGTTAGTGGCTGGAGAGCCTGGCGGATGCCCCACCAGCCACGCACCGCCACGCCATCGAACCTCTGCCGTGGCGGTGCCCCCGCCTACGGCCGTGTAAGCGAGATTCCGAACGTCTGTCTGTCCGTCCATGGTCATTGTCGTGATAATCATGATTGTTTTTTTTTCCCCGATCCGAGCGTGGCAAGAGATTAAGAGACCCGAGAGAAGAAGAAGAGAAAAGAGAAGAAG